>JABAYD010034579.1:0-11873 GCA_014822095.1 Diplotaxis tenuifolia
CCATCATGCAAGAATAGAAGAAGAATCCACTCTCCGACGGGATTTGTCAGTGGCCAACCAAGTTATTGAGAGGCACAACGAGCAATTTAAGGCTATGGCAAATTTGTTCGATATGATGGTGGAGACCTCGAACGTAAACCCGGCTGTTGCCACTGCGTGGCAGCAATTACGTCATACTTTTCACACCGGCCCCACTTCGACCGAGCAGACGGATTTAGATCGACGTGCGGCGGATGGTAGTTCTGAGCTCACCGACGAAATCAACCTTAATAATTAGTTTTTTCTGTGTTTTAATTAATTTGTATTTTGAATATTTTGATACTATGTTTATTAAGGATAATTTCTTTTAATTTTAAAAAAAATCAAACAAAAATTAATTTTTAAAAATATTATTTATTTTAATTGTATATATATAATAATCGAAAGAGCAGACGTAATTTCGACTGTGATTAACATCAGATTTACGACCAAATATTTACGTTCAATTAACGACAAATCATGTGGTTGTAAATTAACTGCTAATATACGACAAAACATATTACGACGAATATACGTCTACCCTCGTTTACGACGATGTTACGTCTACGCGTTGTTAGGACGAATTTACGTCAACACGTTTTAAAAACGACGAAAGTACGTCTCCTACTTTACGACGAATGTACAACAAAACATTTTTCTCGTAAATTACGAGCAATGTGCATCTATTTGTTATTTACGACTAGTGGATAACGACCATCTAGTGTTCGTCGTAAATGTGTCGTAATAGATGTATTACGACGATATAACGACTATATCTGTAGCCGTTAAAGACCTATTTCTTGTAGTGTACTTACCGCTAAACTCTTACAACTAAATATTTACAGTCACATTCGAACCAATCATTCTCTATATATAATGAGTATTAAAGATAGTTTATTTGAGCAACAACATGCGTGTAGAAATTTTGGGTACACGAGTTCCAGCGAAGGGCATGCATCCCTATTAATTTCATATTCAATCTTGTACATGGTTCCTTAATTTAATGCAATTTTCATCGCACGTGGCTCTCGAATCGTTTCACATTCTCAGCCCTTTGTATAAATTTGTTTATTCTCTTTTGTCAGTTTTAAATTTGGGAGTATTTATGAACTCGTTTATCGATCCGTTGTTTATTTATTAGTTTGTTTGTGTTTGTGTTATTTGCAGATTTTTTTTGAATAACTGTATCGATGTTAGAATCCACGTTGCAAGGAGAAGAGTGACGTTTAAGCCTTCCCAGACAACCGATTATACTATTCAATATGATCATAATTATGCTTTTTCTTTCTTCAGGAACTTTAATTAGAAATTTAGAATCTTAAATACACTGAATCTAAATTTACATAAAATACCCTCGTTTTACACAGAACTACCGACTTGTTTTTGCTAATGATTGATTTTGATCTACACGAACGTGAGAGCTTTTTGAATACTAAAATAGTTTAAGTTAACAATAAAATTTATCAGTTAATTAATATAATTTGATGTTGAATATTATCTAACTCTATAACAATGTTTGTATAGTCTATAGTATTTTTATTTTTATTATAAATTTTGTATTTTTGAACATTTTTTAAAAAATATTATTATGTACCATTGCTAATTTTGTTTTGTTTTTTTCTAAATTTGAAATATATGTGTAAATTAAATTTATTTGGGCACATATAATAGAGAAAAAAATGGGATATTTTTAAAAGTATTTAACAAAAAATCATTTTTTCTTTATAAATAGAAAAAAAGAATTAAATGTTAGTTATATTTTATGATAGTCAAAAAAATTACTAATTATTTTGAAAATATATCGTAAAATATTCTAGAAGATTTTTTAAAAATTTGTTATAATTTTCATAAAAATGTTAAAAGATTCTAAAAGAATTTTCAAATATCTTTTTAGAATTTTCTTAATAATATTTTTTTGTATTTAAAAAAATTTAAAGATATGAAAAGATATTATAACTCTGTTATGTAAAATTTAATAAATATGTCTAAGGAATGTCCAAATTAAAAAAAAAAAGAAAGAAGAGAAATTGCCAAAAATATCATTTTCATAATATTGCTTTTCAAATTTACATTAACCAACTTTACCATTAAATTTTTAATTGGTAAAATACTATTATACCCCAAACTAATTAAATTTAATTATTTAATAGAGTTTTGATGGATTATGATTTAAAATTTAGGGTTTGGGGCTTAGAATTTAGGGCTTAGGGTTTAAAATTTAGGTTATAGAATTTAGGGTTTAGAATTTAGGATTTGGGGTTTAGAATTTAGAATTTAGGGTTTTATGGTTAGAGCTTATAATTTAAGGTTTATGGTTTAAAATTTAGGGTTTGAGGTTTATAATTTAGAATTTAGGGTTTAAATTTAAGGGTTTAGCAATTTAGGATTTAAAGTTTAGAATTTAGACTTTTGAAGTTTGAGGGTTCAGAATTTATGGTTTAATTATTTATTATGTAGATATATAGAATCAATAGTATAAAAGTTTTTTACCTTTAACGAATAAGTTATTTTTGAAAGTGTCTAATTAGTGATGGTAAACAGAAATAATGGTATTATGAAAGTGGTATAAATGAAATTTCCTTTAAAAAAGTCGCACATGAAAAAATGCATAAGTTATATTTTAATAGAAGAAAACGTTCAGTTAAATACTAAACTTACACAAATTCGCCAAAATAAATACAGATTTCTTCTTAAGCCAAAAAAATAACAAATTTTGACCGAGCCAATTTTGGCACGCTTTTAGTCAACGAAAATTTTCGTTAATTGACCATTTACTGTTCCCGGTAATAGAAACGACACCGTTTTAAAATTAGAACTTTTTAACTCAAATTCCGAAATCGAAAGCATAAGAACCCTAAACTCAAAATCAATTTCTCACTTCTTTATTACTTCTCTCTTCGCCTCACAATCGTTTCAAGACTAACTTTGGTATCACCTTTACTTAAATCGCTTTCATATTCTCTGCTCAAATCGATTTCACTAATTCTACAGGTTGTATCAGGTGAAAGAGATGAGTTCGAGTGAATATGAAAAACGATATTTTGGAAAGCGAGGTTTCCCTTCGAAGTGTATTTTTGGGGGTGGTGTTTTTACGTTCACATCAAAGACACAAGAGAATCATGAGCATCCTTTTTACCGATGTTAAACCATGAGAGATGTAAGTCCGATTTGTGATTTTTTTGATTTATTGTTGGATTCAAATTTACATCGTTTAAGCATAGAACTTTTGTTTGATAGAAATATTTATTTAAGTGGGTAGAAGATTCTATGCTTGAAGAGTTGAAAGATGCAATTCCAAAGCTTGAAAACATTGAGAAAGAAGTGTACAACCTGAAGTTAGGTCTCAAAAGCTTGAAGGATATTATTGAAGAGCTGAAAGACGAGGTTGTTTGGACAAAAAATCAGATGAGGAAGTGGAAAATATGTTCTGGAATGGTTTGCTTGATGTTTTCTGTATCGGCCATTGTCTATCACTTCTACTAAGCTCGACTTAGCTTAGACTTTATGTGTTTTTTCTCAGTCTTGTTGTGTTGTTGCCTCGGTTCATTTATCATTTGTAAGACTTTGTGAAACTCGTTTAAGACATGCTTATGTTATGGTGAATGTTTAAGACTTTGTGCATGATGTTTAAAACCTCTTATATCTCTTCTCTTAACTAACAAAAGCATCATCAAAGCACACCACATCAAGATTTAATAAAAACAAAAGCATTTTTCAAAGTTTACTAACGACACAAGCATCATCCAAAACAACCAAAACACTAAAAGCACACGATGTGAACCAAGATGTGATCCTCCTTGTGAACCAAGATGTGACCCTCCTTGTGAACCAATGTGTGATCCTCCTTGTGAACCAAGATGTGATCCTCCTTGTGAACCAATGTGTGATCCTCCTTGTGAACTAAGTTGCGACCATCCTTCCTGTACAAACACACATCATATTAATATGATGTAAAAGTGAAATTATAAAGAGAACAACACAATCATACATGATCCTTCCTTGGCTGACCCCTTGGTTGGTTGGGCTCGGGTTCGACCCTCAGTTTTGAACAACTAACCTTGGTATGTCCTTCTTCTCTGTAGTTTGAGCAAGTCATAATGCGCATATCACGACTAAGCTTAGTCTTACTTGTTGACTGTGAAGATGACTCATTGGCACTTTTTTTTCTAGCATAATTACTTGGTCCTCCTCGATTACCTAACATATTTGGTAGAGGCAAGACATGTAGCCTATTCAACGTCTGCCATAACTTCATCCCTTCAACAAGTCTAATATACTATGCTCATAAGTCTTTCTCCATCTTATAGTAGTGTAGTAATCTGAAACGTAGTCATCCACTTTATGCTTCTTTGCGGAGATCACACAAGCGGCATGATGACATGGAATTCCATTTAATTGCCACATCCCACAACCACAAGTTTTCAGATTCATATCAACAATATAATAGCAGCCATGGTCGTCAATTTCGAAGACATTGCCTATAGCCATATATCTAATACACTCATGCCCCTTAGCTATAGCATATTCTATTGCAACATGAGCTCGTTTAGGGAATCTAGTCTTCAACCTATTAGCAATTATTGACCGTTTTGCTGTGTGAACCCTACATTGTCTCCTAATTTCCTCTAGCATATCAACAAATGGTTTTCTCCTAGCCTCACGGATTGTTTTATTGAAAGATTCATTGAAATTGTTCAGATTATCATTTCAAAATGAACCAACCTTAAAGAAAGCTCGTGACCAAGTGTGAGGATTGGTAACTTGAAGGGTTTGATGCGCCATTGCATTGCACTTCTCAAGCTCATTCATTTGCGCTTGAAAGTCTCCCAAAGTGTAAATGCGAGCTATTTTTCAAGAATAACCTCTCTAGCTGTGGGTCATGGCTGTCTCTTTTCCAATTTCCAAGAATGTGTCTTGCACACATTCGGTGTTGAGTATTAGAAAGCTCTAGATGAACAGCTTTTAATAAACCCTTCAAAACAACGAGAACAACACATTAAAAGCCTTATTATTTTACGAAAACAGAGAAAACACAAAGTAAATCTTTACCTTTTGCATGTCCGATATGATTGTGAAATTGCTTCCATCACCAAGATCCAAATCCCTCTTAAGATGATTGACAAACCATATCCAGTTAATATCATTTTCGATCTCAACAAGAGCCCAAGCGATTGGCACAATTCGATTATCTCCATCTCTTCAAACATCAGAAATCAATTGGCCCTTAACATCCCATCTTAGAAAATCTCCGTCAATACCAATGATTGGCCTACAAGTGGACTTCCAAGCTGCTTGTTGTGCTTTAAAACATACATAGAAGCGATCAACCCTTTGCTTACTTCGTGGTGTTGCTCCTAGGATGGTAACTATCTATATAATGGTGCATGTATTAGTCTTACGAAGCTCGGCATCTTAATCCCATATGCGTGAAAAGTGGGCCTCATGGCTTGCTCGTCTTTCTCTAGTGACTCTTTGACTTCGCCTTTCGACATTGCTCATCAGTTACTATCAACTTGTAGTTCCGTTTGATTTATTCACCAATCTCTATAGTTATAAGCTTTGGACTCAACTTCAATCTTTCAGAAAATAATTGAGCAATAGATGAAGTCTTCAACAATTTGGAGTACCCAGATCTTACACAAGCATGTTCACTAATATAGACCTTTATCTGCAGCTTTTGCTTCCTCTTCTCATATGAACAATACACTCTCCAAGGACAATCATACTCTACATCTGGACAAACAGCTCCAAGCTTCAATTGTGTTGAAATGTATAACTTGACGTAAAATCTTGTTTTCAGTGAATAACTCAAAAAAGCTTGTTTGAACTCAGCAGAAGAAGAAAACGTTTTCCCCAATGTTAAAACTTCATCGCTTGATGCTTCATCCTCCGAGCCTCTCTTTGCGCATCTTCTTCTTCATCATCAGATGATATAGGATCAGGTATGTTGTCCTCCTTCCAACAATCTTCATCTCCACTCTCATCATCATCTCCTTTGTCATAATTTGCGATGTTACCAAAGTCTGTAGGTAACGCTTCACAAGTTTGTTCTTCAATTTGAACGCCACTGACTTCTTCTGCTTCACGACATTCTCTTCAATTTCTTCTACCAAATCCTCATCAGAATTATCATCAAGGGCTTCACAATCATCACCAGGTACAAGTAGGTTCACACTCCTCTACATTGCCGTCAATCATAGGCAGAGGTTCGGGTTCTCGAGCTTCGTTTCGACGAACATGTAACTTTTTCCTTCTCGTATTGTTCATATATCAGACTTCGGGTCTGAGAGAACTGATTTCGTTTCTAATGCAAACAGAGAGATAAGAGAAGTGAGAAATTGATTTTTGGGTTTAGGATTCTTACATTATTCTCGTTTTTGATTTGGGAATTTGTTACGGAGTCGTTTTTATTGCCGTGAACAGTAAATGGCCAATTAACGAAACTTTTCGTTGACTAAAAGCGTGCCTAAATTGGCTCGGTCAATGAAAGTTCGTTATTTTTTTGGCTTAAAAAATATGTGTTTATTTTGGGGAATTTGAGTAAGTTCGGTATTTTAATGACCGTTTTCTTATTTTAATAGTATAAATATTCACTTAGAATATTTCCAACCCCCTCAGTTTTTTCTCGAACTAAACTTTGACCCACCCCGCCCCCAAATATATATATATATATATATATATATATTTGAAACAAAATCTACTGATCCTACTTTATTTCATCTCTAAAATTGAAGAATAATTGAAGAATAAAGAGTTTTCCTAATATGAAATAATCTGATGTATTATCACACTTTTTATTTATTGTTATATTTTAGCTAAAGTTGAGTAAAATTTTATTTTATTTTTGGAGTTATTCTACTTTAAAATAAAATACTATGATAATACATTAGAGTTATTAGGTCCCAAATAACATTATAAACTTAGTGTAATTTTATTTACAGAAGTTTTATTTTGATTTAACTGTCGAGCGTTGTATTTAGTTTGATAAAACGTTTCAAATGCGACTAAATAATAAATATATACTTCATATGTTTCATATTATATAATGTTTTACTCCAATGCACAAACATTTAAAAAAAAACTATTTTCCAAAAACATCACTAAAATATAATTTAAAACTAAGCTATTTAATTATAAACAAAAATAACAAAAATAGAACTGAATACACAGTTTTTATAAGTTAAACTTATATAAATTTGTGGAGACCTTCCAAACAAGACAAAGCAAGCTTATGAGGAGGTTTGCCATTTGCAGAAGTACTACTTGATCCCTCACTTGAGAACTGTGCTCTTGAAGTTGCAGCCTCTGACAGGTGGAATACACTTGCCCGTATCAAAGAGAAGTTCTTCAGGCTGAAATCGTGTATTCGCTGGCTTCAAACAGGAGATCAGAACACAATTTTTTTTTACCGAGTGGTACATACCAGAATCGTTCGAAATTCAATTCGCCGGCTGGTAACAAAACAAGGGAAGTTCTGACTTCATCTTTTGATATTAAAAGGGAGGTTGTTGCTCATTTTCAAAGGTTTCTCCAGGCTCAGGATGAAACAACAGAGGAGGTCTCAGTTTCTAGTATTCAGGATCTGCTCACCTACCGCTGTCCTACCAATGTTTCTGCATTGCTGGTCTCTCCTGTTACAACGCATCTATGCAGCCCTCGTGTCCCTTCTGAATGATAAGGTGTCCGGACCAGATGAGTTTACAAAAGAATTCTATGTAGGAGCTTGGAAAATTATTGGCAAGACTTCATCCCAGCAATCCAGTCTTTCTTCTTATTTGGTTTCCTTCCCTCAGGGATCAACACCACGAATCTCACCCTCATCCCAAAGATAGACAGTGCTGATAAGATGAAAGATTTCCGACCGATTGCTTGATGCAACCTCCTATACAAAGTAATTTCAAAGGTATTGGCTAACAGACTACAGAGCATATTTCATGATGCTATTGAACCGAATCAAAGTGCATTTCTTACGGCGAGGTTATTGCTTGAGAATGTACTCTTAGCATCAGAACTAGTTAATGGCTATCACAAACCAAGTATCAAGCAGAGAAGTGCTATAAAGTTCGACATCTCCAAGGCTTTCGACACGGTTAAATGGTCGTTCATCATCTTTGTTTTACAAGCCATGGCCCTTCCACCCCAATTTATTCAGTGGATCCGACTCTGCATTGTACGACTGCTTTCTCAGTATCTGTGAATGGTAACCTAGAGGGATTTTTCACGATTGCTAGAAGTATCAGACAGGGCTGTTCTCTCTCGCCGTATCTATATGTTATCCTCAATAATGTTTTGTCTAAACTTCTGAACCAGGCTGCAGAGCTAGGTATATTCGCTACCATCCACAGTGTCAAGAAATCAAGCTTACTCATCTCAGCTTTTCTGATGATATCGTGGTCTTTACCAATGGAACAGTGGAATCTCTTCGCGGAACAATGGAAGTAATGCGCAGATTTGCGGTCATTTCAGGCCTTCATATAAATTCTACAAAGTCCTCCATCTTTGCTTCAGGAGCAACACTAAACCTCCTAATTAAAGCCACCACTTCCCTAGGTATTACAGTGAGTACTCTCTCGATTCGATATCTTGGCATGCCGCTGACTACCAAATCCTTAACACCCCATGATTACGAGCTGCTGATCGACAAAATCCGTCGTCATATGCTTTGTTGGACCAACAAAATCCTCTCCTTTGCAGGTAGATTACAGCTTATCAAAATGGTCATCACAAGTGTAGTCAACTTTTGGAGTTCGGCTTTCATTATCTCAGCCAAGTGTTTTGATACCATTGAAAGCATGTGCTCAACGTTCCTTTGGTCCGGATCACCCACACAAACCCACAAAGCGAAGGTGAGTTGGGAAGATCTATGTTTCCCTAAGGAAGAAGGAGGATTAGGCGTCAGAAGATTAAGAGATTCATCTGCTGTTTTCGCCTTGAAGCTCATATGGAGGTTGTTTACGCAGCCCACATCACTATGGGTTTGTTGGGTCATGCACTACTTACTACAGTACAATTCTTTTTGGGATGTTCGCGATGATCAAAAGGGATCTTGGATGTGGAGGAAACTACTGAAGCTAAGAGATTTAGCTTACAATGTTCTGAAGTTTGAGGTACGAGATGGGAAATCAACTCATTTTTGGTTTGACAATTGGCTGGGTATGGGACGTCTCATTGATATAACAGGTGCAGCGGGAACTACACTTATTGGTTTGCCTCGTCGATCAGTGGTTAGCGACGCCGTGGGCCTGAATGGTTGGTCGATTAGAGGTCAGCGGAGTCACCACTACCATGACCTCTATCTTGCTATTATTATGCATCTGGTGCATGAGGAGCAACATGGCAACGATGTAGTTCTCTGGAAACATGGATATGACGATTTTAAGGACTCTTATTCAGCAAAACAAACTTGGAATCAGCGCAGACCTAGGAGAGCTACGGTGGAATGGAGCCATGTAATCTGGTTTCCTCAAGGTTTGCCAAAGTACGCATTCATCACGTGGTTAGCTGTGAAAAACAGATTATCAACTGGGGATAGGATGAGAACGTGGGGGATTGAGCAGGGATGTACTTTGTGTGGGGAAAGGGATGAGACAAGAGGTCATCTTTTTTTTGCTTGTCCTTACTCGTATACTGTGTGGGATGGTCTGGTTGGCAGATTAATGGGAGCTAACATTGATCCAGATTGGTACGCTACGTTGGAGTATTTACAAAGCCAAAGAAGTAATAACTTAGACACCATTCTGTCAAAGTTACTATTTCAAACGGTGTTATACCACATCTGGTGTGAACGTAATGCAAGGAGACATCGCACAAGCTGGCCGAGCGCTGAAGCTATGAAGACCCACATTGACAAGAACATCAGGAATCGAATTGTTTCTCTAAAGTATTCTTTAGGGCACAAATTTGCAGTACTGTTGCAGAGGTGGTTTTATCATTCTTTGTAGTTCACTTATTTTTATTCTTTCTAGCCTATTAGCATAGCTCAGCATAGAATATAGTCTTGTAAATGTTACTTTACCATAGATGAATAAATATCAAATTTCATTAAAATATATATATATATATATATATATATATATATATATGTGGAAACATTATATATTATGAAAAATAAAAAATTTCTAAAAATCATATATATTGAAACAGAGACAGTATATATTATAAAAGATTTATTTGTTATATTTTTAATTTTTATTTATTTATTTATCTGCAATTTTGGCATTTCAAACATTCCAAGTCTCCTCCTTGGATCAAAACTTATGGTTTCATTTTCTGTAATTAATTTAATAAAATTGTTTACTCTGTCCATTTACAGAGAGTATATTTTTATCATTTTCACATATTTTATGAAACTATAAAAATTATGTTCTGTTTTTTTATAGAATTTATTTCTATAACTTGATACGCTAAAGTAAATAGGTTAATATATATCCACAATTTCAGCATTGGTATTGACCAGCACTTTGGGTATATATCCCCTTGGACCAATCAATCTAAGAGAAATAACTAACAAATAAGTTTACGAATGTTAAAATAGTTAGAAAAGCATTAAGTTACTATTAATAGAATCACAAAATACTTATTATTAAAGTTTCGCATAAACTGATGCTTTGTTTGTTTTTTTGACTGAACAACCTGATACTTTGTTCTTCAGATAAATGCATAGACATCAGGAAATTACCGCTTTGGGCAACTTTTACGTTTTGTTATAAACTGTTTACGTTTTGTTATAAACTGTTTACGTTTTAGGAAACTAAGGTTCATAATTTGGTTCGTTAGTACATCGAACATCGATTTCGTTGCTGCGTTTTTCGGTGGATTATTGACGTACACCAAAGATATGTAAAGTTCAGGACGGTCGCAATCTCGGCCACCGTTTTTGAAAATTTGTAAATACTGTTGTAAACATAATTATGATATAAAGCATGATTTGATCAATTAATAGTACGGTAATTTAGTGAGAGCATGTTTCTTATTTGTATTACATTCCACTTAATTTGCGTTGGATTAGTAATTGTGCTTTCCACCATCTAGCATCTTTTTAATTCATGAAGTCCCTAATAATTACTTATCATTATCAATTTTAACTTTCTGAAATATTGAAATATGTATTAACCAAACATTATTAGCCTTAGTGCCCTTTCTTGATATACTATTTGTTAATTAGTGCGAGTAAAATATATCCAAACATTTTCAGATTATTTTTGTTTCCAAGATTTCAGCTAATCTCCATATATTTGTTTTCACTTCTTTTTCTACCATTTAAATGATATATATATATATATATATATATATATATATACCTTTTTGTTGGTAAAAATGAACATATACACTTCATCATAGTGAAATATTATTTTTTGTAGTCAAGGGAGATCTAACTGAATTTAATTGGGGACACATAAAAATCTTCATTATGTTTTATAATAAGAACTAGATTTTGACCCGCGCTTCGAAAGCGCGGAAATTATTATTATATTTTTTTAAATAAAACTTTCTTTATAATAAATTCGACAAATAGAGTGTCTCTGGTAAACTATGTGCTTCTCTGGCTTTATATTATTCTCTCTCCAATCAACATATTTATTTAGTATTGTTAAAATAAATGATTATAGACTTTGACCCGTGTGCCTGCGCAAATATATATTTTGAAAAATATGTTGATATTTGTTTTTTTAATGTAATTATTAGGGTTTGGAAAAATGAATATTAGGAACATAACCGATACAGATCCGAAAATATAGTACCAAACCCAAACATAAATTGATAAAAATTCGAATTGTTCAAAATTTTGTTATTTAGATAACTGAATCTAATCTGAACAGAAGTATTCGGGTACCCTAATTTATCTAAAAATATAT
>JABAYD010034591.1:0-14740 GCA_014822095.1 Diplotaxis tenuifolia
CAAACATAAATCTAACTCAGAAATGGCCACAGGCGTCTGCAAGTAGTTTTTTTGGGAAACAACATCAACGCTACAGAGAGACTGATCCATGATCGGAACATACAGACCAGAAACGATTCAACACACCCATTCTGACCCTGGGAGATCCTCCATTCATGTTCGTACCAGTCGTAACCATTATCACATATACGAATGAGACGAAGCTGGTTCAGCTTAACCATGAACAAAAAACAATCACAATGTCAGGCGTTGCCGATTACTTCAACGACTAACACGAAACCAACTAAAATCGGGGGTACACATAGCTTTCCGGCAAGGTTATTGAATCTGCTCGCCATTTTAAACAGGCCTCAACACCTTATCGGAAACATGTCTTGGGTTTGTTGCAGGCAGTATCGACAAAATGATAATGTAAGTTGAGCATGTTTTTTTTACTAATATGGCATTAGGGAAAGCAAACAAAGTTGACAGTTTATACTTACCTGGTGGGTTATTTACTTGTCATTATTGTTAATAAAGTGTGAGGAAATTCAAATTGTGGGACAGAAGTTCTTATAAGACCAAATTGTTTTTTTTTTTATAAAAGCAATGCAAATATTTTAAAACAAAGATAGCCCAGTCATGCCGCTAGGTACGACATAGAAAAAGGCTTAAGACAGAAATGGGAAGCATAAAAAGTACTTAAAACGGGAAAAAGAAACAGAGACAATGATCATAACACGCCTATCTAAGCGATACGCGCCTTCTTCATGACCTCCCCACTTGAGCTTCCCACCTTTTCCGACGCAGAACCAATTGAAGTTACAGCAGCTTTAGGAGTTGATTTGTTCCCTCCAGTGTTGTCGTTCCCATCATCATTGTCGTCTCCCTAAGACAATCATTGGGTACTCATAAATCAGACACGTTTTAGGTGAATTTAAAACAAACTGTACGTACATTGTCGCCGAAGTCAGGATGAGGAGGACGGTCACGTTCATCCAGGATCCGTGTGATAGTGAAAGTCTTATGATTAGGTGTGAAGTTATACGCGCTGACTCTGACTTGGAAATTGTATGTCTTCCCTTCCATATCTCCTATGAACGGAGGTATCTGCGTCTCTTCTGGGTTAACACCATCCACAGCCTAGCGCACCATCAAAATTTTGATAGTTACAGCATCATTATATTAAGGCCACAACAGAAAAATGAACATTCTCTATACCAGCATCTCAGCAGCTTCGCTTGCTCGGAGATTATGCAGTTTCTTCATAACACCATCAAAACACACAAACACAGCCTCTGCACTTTCATCAGCTATGGACATCTCAACACGGTAGCTATAGGAATGGAACCAGACATCAGTAATTAACTATCGAAAGTGGGACGAAAACAAATGGGAGAGGAGGAGAAATAATGGTTAGGCCCTACATACCGGAGAGAACCAACAGCATGGGAATTGTCACACCCCCTACAAGTGAAAGAGGAGACGGTACGTTCCAGTTTTTTAGTGCAGACAGAGCACGCTACGTAACACCAACCCTTGTCTACGTCAATGTGAGTCACTTGTCCAGTGCATATGAAATCAATATCCTACCAGTTGCAGAAAATAATCATTGTTTCAGATTCATCATAGCTGTGTAATTAACAAAAACAATAGTAAGTATACCTGAGATGGTGCAGTTACGATAAAACTGCTAAGCTCCGATATTGTAATGGGCTCGACTTTAGCATATCCTCTCAGAAGAGGGGCTGCAGGGGGGAGACCAGTGTCTCTGGCCACCAGCCTGTACGTTAACAGAATAAATGTGAGCTAAAGCATGTGGTTGCACGCATCAATATAAACACTAATTTACCAAAACATAACCTGTAAAAAAAGGCTTCACCAGCTGTTGTCTCCTTGTCAAAGTACATATGGGTCCCAGAGGTTGCATTAAGGAACAAACGTCCTACGCGAAGCCAAACAGATTGTTATTATGCATTTTATCAGTGGCTAATTAGGTAGATGACGTAATATATTGATCCGGAATTAATACCTCCAACCATTTTAGGATTAATACTGGTAACAACAACAACTTTTGGATCAACATGCGTAGCTTCAATTTTGTTGTGGAAAGCAACAGCTTGAGAGTCAAACATGCTCAATGTAACACACACATCACTTTTTTGCGAAGACAAAAAAAAAGGCAATCGTCACGTGCTCATCCCAATACGTATGGTTCAAAACAGATATGAGAGTTAATAAACACTTACTTATCCAACTTTAAAGTCACCATGACGTGGTTCTTGGTCCCTGGAGGATCACTCACAGAACTCTTCACGGCGGTTAACTCGCCGATGACGTCTGCAAAGTGAGACCTATGAGAAAATTGTGTAGGAATAAATATTTATCATAAACTATATATATATATATACCTGGAAGCTGATAACTTGTGTTAGCCAATCCAATGAGCTGGGATTGATTTCTAAACCGAAACCCCTCAGTTGGTAATGGTGAGACCGGTTCGGTTATCTCTTCAAAGCCGGTCGAGTCTATGAACCGGATCATGAGGTTCGAATCGGTAAGCCTAAAGTTCTGGGCACATCGGCAGACGTCGAATCCGGAAATGGAGAACATCGAACCGGCGGCGAGCCTTGACCGGAAAGCTGGAACACGATTAGCATTGATGGTAGCTTGGAAAAGCGTTGCCTGTTAGTGTGAAACATGTTAGTATGAAGACAGTGGTAAACTTGGTCGGAGTCTGGAAATTATAATAACAAATATGCAAGGCAACATTCTTACATTAACATCAACGAAAATCATGTCCATCCACATCAATTCCCCGCCGCGTTTCGCATTCTTCGCCTCCCAGAAACGGAGCAGGCGGGCCTCGACGGCGGAGGAACACCGGCCGGACCTCAAATAAAGAAAGTTATGAGAATAATTTTTTTGGGAAGGATATCCAACCTATTTATACATGAGATCTAGCCGACTATGATAAGATTTCAACCTTTGGAGAGGGAGATCGTGGGGGAGTAGTAAATGTAATGTTCAATGCTTTCGCCGTTATGAAGCAGAAGCGACGCCATGGAAGATTCTGGAGAGAGACGCCGACGGCAAGAGAGGCAAAAGGGAAGAAACCCTAGTTTTTTGGTTTCGAGAAAACAGATGAGGTATGTGGATAGAGGAAGGCCGATAAATATAATTCGTAACGGGCCGTAAGAATCTTAAGCCCACTACGGATGGCACAATGAGACGCATCATTTAGAAATGTGACAGGTGTCACCCCAGCAATTTTCCTATTAGTGACATGGCACACTAAGGATAGAGGAAAGTGTGTTTTATATATATAGATGTATCATCATTAATGAACTTTAAACAGATTTATAAAGTCTTCTAAAACTGATTTAATTTATAAAATCATCTAAAACCTTTGCAAACTTCATTATAATTATATTTATAGAAAACTAAAAATCATTTGAAGAGTTTACAAATACCCTAGGTGAAATTGTAAAAGAATTTATAAATCATTTATAGGAGATTATAACATTATTTATATGCACTTATAAAACATTTATGAATATAAACTTATAGAAACTTGTAAAATTGACTTAATAATATTAATATTATTCCATGTCTCTCTCTTCTCGGTTATACTCCATTACTTGTCAGAAAGTTTTGAAATGCTGAAGAGTAATAATGAACTTGTTTGTCACAACGTTGGCTTCCTTCACAGAGGTGTTCCAGCGGAGATTGAAGCTGCTAAAGCAAGCAAGGAAGCGATCATGGCTTTCGTTGCTGAGCTCAATGATGCGAAGGTGTTTTTAGCTAGGACTGAAGAGAGGTCAAGGCTCAAGCCTGGTTTGCCTAAAGTCGATGGGAAGATTGATTACTCGCAAGATTTCTTTGGGCGTCAAGCTTTCTTGACAGTTTCTGGTCAGTTACAAGTGGAGACTTATGCTTGTGGTCTTAGTGATGTGTATACGTTTGGTCCAACTTTTAGAGCAGAGAAATCTCAAACCACCTATCGCTGATCTTGAGGTAATACACATTACATTCTTCTTCTTTGTCGCAAAATCTTAAAACTGGCTTATTCTGTGTAGGATGATATGAACTGCGCAGAGGCATATGTTAAGTACATGTGCAAGAGGCTGCTTGAGAAGCGTTATGATGATATGGAACTGATGGCTAAGAACTTCGACAAAGGATGCATTGACAGGCTAAATCTCGTTGCGTCAACTCCGTTTGGTCGTCTAACATACATGGAAGTGATAAAGATACTTGAGGAAGTTGTGGCTAAAGGAAAGAAATTTGAAAACGATGTGGAATGGGTATCGACTTAGCATCTGAACACGAAAGTTTTGTTATTTTCTGTAACCATTCCAACTATTCTCAGCTTAAAACGTTACCAATTTTGTCTCTTATCTTGTAATTTTGCAGATACTTGACAGAGGTTGTGTTTCAGAAGCTTCTTATTGTCTAAACAAGACCATGAAAAAGTAGAGTAAAATAAGAGTTACTGACCAGAAGAAGAAGCAGAAAACACCAAAGTATTCATCTTTGATACAATCAATCCCAACAAGAACAAACACACTTGTTTAAAGATTCGAGCTTTTACCTCCCCAAAATAATAAGTTCATTATCCTCCAAATCCAAACTGGTCAAACTAGTCAGATTTCCAAACTCTTCTGGAATTCCCCCGGTTATTCCATTCCCCTTCAACGTACTAAAGAAACACAACAAAAACCTTAGAAAATAATCTGTTGTAGGATGTCAGACAGAAAAGAGAGAGTTAAGCTAGAGAACTTACAGAGTCTTGATTGTTCCAAGGATTCCTATTCTTGGAGACAATGTTCCTGAGAAGTTCATGTCAGACAAGGTACTACAATATAAAAAGAATGCCATGTATATAATTGCTTGTATCTAAGACCTACACAAGAGAATGTGACACTGGTTCAGTGTTATGGTTGAACTTACAGAGAGTTTTTGTTATCACAAATGACTTGGGACCAAGTGCAAGGATTCACTTGATTCTGGTTCCAGTCACTAAGCTGATTACGCAATGCACGTAACGATATCCTCAACGCAAATAACGCATCCCCTGAAACAGGAAAATAAAAAGAATAAGTGAAGTAGAAGAAAATGGGAATCACCTTAAGCATCCCGTGACACAAATGAAAATAAACTGGCAAAAACCAAAACAGTTAAAGTCAGTGCCTTCTTCTGCAAATCGAACATCTCATCTCATAATCTAGGTTTGTGGTTCCATCTGCAAGTAACGACATCACAAAACAAAACAAAAAGTTTCTTACTTCAACTGGATCTGATACATAACAGTAATTCTTGTTAATTATGAATCAAAAGACTTTCTAAACTCAACCAGAAACAGCTGCAAAAAAAGTTAAGAGCTTTGACTATTCAAACGAAGAGACTTCACTTCGCATTGAAAAAAAAAAGTCAAGGAAGCTACGAACACGAACTTGTTCAGTTTCGTCGGAGAGTCATCATGTTTTTCATCGGAGAACTCGTTTGGTCTCGTCGGATTTGATAACCGATTTCGCCGGAGATGGCCGAGTTCGCCGGAGTTGGCCGAGTTCACCGGTGATATCACCGGACGAGATGCAGAGAAGAAAAATAGATTTAGATTTGACAAATGAATTGAAGGGTAGAAAGGTATTTTGCCTATCAAAATTTTAAAAGTAAAGATGATTAATATAAAAGTAAAATAGTGTATCATGAATGTGCTAGTTTTAGCTAGAAATAGAGGTAATTTTACAGTTTTTATTTTATGGTATTTGATATCATATCACATTACATATGTAATGATCTTCTTACAAACTTATCAAAATGGCATATGTGATTTTAAAAAGGGTATTTAATGATTTAAACCTAATGCAATATTTAAAAAATGTGCTATTTTGGAGTTTTGACTGACATTATTAATTTTTGAATGTTCTTTTTACAAAAAAAAAGGAGAGAACCTTTCTGTCGCCAGCTCACGGTAACTCTATTATATTTTCTCGTTGCCTACGCTTCTTCTCTTGCGCCACTAGAAGTGACAATTGCAGGTGTAAGATCGTCTTTAATGGGCCCGGCTTTACAGATTTAGATGTAATTAGTAGTTATCCACTATCATTATAATTAGGGTTGGACATTTTATCCGTTAAATTTGATTCGATTCGTTATTCATTTCGATTCGATCCAAAAATTCCGAATATCCGTAAGCTATCGAAGCAAAGAAAATACTAAAAATCAATATCCGTTAAAATTGAAGCAAATCACAAATATTAGAATTTTAATAAGCGGATATCCGATCCGATCCGGCAATATATGTATATCTTTATTATATTTAAAGTTTTAAATGTAGAAAATTATATAACTATTATTTTAACATATGATTTTACCAATTATATTCACATTATTACTTATATATAAGTATTACATATAAGAAAAAAGAAAAAAAATTATGACAATTATAACATTTTTCTTAAGTTTTGTGTTATTATAATTGTTAACTAAGTTTAAAAATTTTACAAAATATGTAGATTCACTACCTATTTTAATTTTTATCTTATATATCATTAAAAAAATATTTTACAAAACAAATATATATCAAACTTTTAAGATTATTTTTATTAATTGAAACATATGATATCCGGAAATATTCGTAAATATCCGCAAATATCTATTTATTTTCTGAATATCTGTTTTTCTGAATATCCGTATTTTTTCGAATCAAAGCAAATCGCAAAATTAGATATCCGCAGTATTCGAAGTAAATCACAAATATCTTCAAAAACCCTAATATCCGATCTGTGACCAGGCCTAACTATAATCTGACAAAAACGTTTGTCATGGTCTGGTGCTAAACATATAGTCATAGTTTTAAGAAATATCAGAAATTTGAAAGTAATTTGAACTCCTCGATCTCTGGTCTATATGAATAAAGAATACTTTAGAACGTTTAGATTTAAAACTTCAGTTGTTTGTGTATAAACAAAAATGAGTCTCAAGGCAAATACAAAGAACCCATACCCATAAAGTAGAGAAAACAAAAACATTAAGACCAAGGCTTCGAGTTTTGTCTAGGTTAAGACAAAACCCACAAATGCATATCATAACAACAGATCAGATCTCCCATTTCTTGAGCTCCATACCATCCGGGGGAGTGCTCTCGATTTTCTTGGCACCAACCTCTTTCCAGTCTGTTGAGAGCACTGTCCCATTAGATTCCACCTGTTCATTGTGCAAATACAGCAAGTGAGTTATCCATGAGAGACCAAGGAAGGATATAAATAGACTAGATACTCACAAATGATTTGCTCATAGCACGCCTCATATCTTCATCAGCATTTGAGTATATCTCACGGAAGAACTTGTTCAAAGCAGCATCTCCTTCCAGCTTCTCATCCTTCTCCTGTTTCTTCACCTCTGCTTCAAGCTTGTCCCAGTCCTTCACTTTCTTAGAAGAAGGATAAGCCGGTCTCACTGAAACCTCTGCACCAAAAGTTCCAAATGTCAAGAGAGTCTGTGACTCAAAACCTCAAACTAAAGAAGGAAGAAAGTGTAAAAAAACCTGTTGAGACTTTAGGTTTTGGCAAAACCACAGGCCCTTTGCCGTGTTCAAGAGAGGCCCATGTGATGATCTCTGCTTTTGTAAGACGGATCTCAATTTTGGTTGACATTACTTCATATCTGCACTTCTCTGGTACTATCTGAATACAAAGAAACAAAAGGTTCAATACAATGTGTTCAAACTCATAACATTGATTCATTCTATGAATCAATTACCTTTGCAAACAATCTTGGTTGGAGATGATAAGCTTCTTCTCCAGGAACATCAATCACAACACTCAGCTGCAAAAGCACAGAACAATTTAAAACACATTTTACACAGATCATAGAGGTGTGTTCTTAGGATGAAGTATGCTTACAATCTGTTCACCAAAGTCGATGTTAACATTCTGTTTTTGTATCCCTTTTGCGAATATAGTAACCACAACTTCTTCTGGCTTTTGGTAGTATTCATGTCTGTTGAGAACTCAAGAGTGTGAGATTATTTAAAGATTCTTAAAAATTGAAAAAATAGCATTTTTGTTATCTACAATGAAACTACCTGAACTTTGGTTTGGCCGGTTCTGCAGGCACAGGGGTCACATCAACTTTTACTGGCGGTTGAACCATATCTTTCTCTTCTTCTGATCATTGCAAAAAATATACAATCAACCATGGCTCGTAAACATAACCAATCAGACAACAACAAGCAAATAAAGCATTAAGGATATGCATACCTGTGATGTGAAGATCACATTCATCTATCAACTTCTTGAATTTGGATTCACTTGGTGCAATGGAAGCACCCTTTTCAAGAGCTTCTTTTGCAGTTCGATACTCTTCAAGCTTCATACAAGCAGTTCTACAGGGACAAACGCCAATATATCAATAGCGATAACACAAGATAACAACAATACAACAAGATGAAACAGCAAAGACCTACCCTTTTCTCAAGTAAGCTTTGGTCAATGAAGGATCCAAATCAATAGCTTTCTTGGCATCTGCCACAGCTTCTGCTCATCAGAGAAAACAAGTCAGAGTCAGAACCAATTAAAGAGTGACATATACGCATCAAACTGATACAAACTCTCTTAACTAGGACAAGAACTCGTGAGGGTACCAAATCAAACACAAAAACTAAACCCTAAACTTACTTGCAACTGTACATTGAACAAAACAAACTAATAAACCAAAAGACATGAAAACCCATTAACCCCAGAAGACAAAGTTCTCTACTTTATGTTCTTCTCTAACAAAAGTACCGTTCTTTGCTGCAGACATGAAAATCCATAACCCCCAAAAGACAAAGTTCACTCCTTTATGTTCTTCTCTAACAAAAGTTTCGTTTTTTAATCACAGACATGAAAACCCATAACTCCAAAAAGACAAAGTTCTCTCCTTTATGTTCTCCTTGAAACTAAAGAATCTTTCTTAATGACAGAAGGAAGAAGTTACCGGTGAAGTTTCCGAGTTTGATGTAAGCCTGAGCACGATCAGCGAAGAAGTCGGCGCAATTGGGATCCAAGTCAATGGCTTTAGAGTATAAGTCAACAGCAACATCGAAATCGTCGTCTACGAAAGCTTCTTTAGCCTGAGCTGCAAGTTCCTTAGCCATATTCATTGGGAGAGAGAAGAAGAAAAAGAAGATTCGAATGAGAGTAGAGGCAAAGGTTTTGTCTTGTTCTCACGAAAGGGGCAGTGTATTTAAAGAGAAGAGATCTAATTCTAGATTGTTCCTTTTATTGAGTTGTGTTGTGAGAGGAATGTTCAGAGGATTTAATGCCGAAAAAAGAAGAAAAAGTAAATAAATATTTTCTCTTTTCCACGCTTTTTCCTTTTTGTAATTTAAAAAAAAAAATATTTTTCCTTTTTACTGTATATATATATATGAAAGTAAAAAATAAAAAAATATATATATATGGAAATATCGGCTCTTTGGAATATTAATATAAATTTTAAGAAAGTAAATAAATATTAAATTCCTACATTGCTTAAAGAAATTTGCACATAGTTTTGTTTACTGAAAGTAAATGTTTTATAAATTCAAGTAAATCAAAGGGTATTTTAAGAGTAAATACTCTTTCAGGCTTTCTCGAGTTAAAGTAAATAATGGTCTGACACTAGATCGATCATCTATGCAATTCTTTTTTTTCTTTCATAACAGAAATTACTAAGAAAAATATGAACAAAACAGACAAACAAAAGCAACAATTTGGTTGACATTTGAGTGAGTCCAATGATTTGAGGAACTCTTCCTCGTGGTTTCGTAGAACTTTATAGGGAATTCAACGGCTCAACTAAGGGATCTATAATATAAAGTCAAGTGGATGTGGTGAAGTCAATTTAGATAAGTACAACCAAAAAGTAAACAAACATACTCAAATGGGTTGTATGGGCCGAAATATATAATCATCCAGTAAAGCCCATCAATGTTTAAACTAAACCCTGCCGAAGTATATAATCATATAGTTGTAGAGAATATTTTTTTGAGAATATTACTTCTAGAGTCACTTTTGTAGTTAGTAATATCATAACAAGTCACTTTCTTCTCCTAAGGCATTTTTAACCGAGTTTCCTTTGTTACAAAAAAAAATATATATATGAAATTATAATTCTGCCCTTCTTCATCTAAACAATTAAGCTTATATTTTTTTAGGTTTCTCTCTCTTTCCACGGGATCCTGATCTCCTCCGCCTGCACTCACTTATCTCAGATCTGCTTTTCCGTTTTCTAGTAACCTTCGTCGTGTTTCCGTTTTCTAGTAACCTTCTGAGATTTTTCATTCAAACCCTTTTCCATGTGGTTGGACTTGGACGCCTGAATCATACAGGACCTTCATAACGCCCTACAAAGTCTCTTCTTTTACCCTCTCACATGGTTCAAATCCCAATTCCTTGGGTCAATCTCATGAGCCACAATCGAATCACTCTCCCCAGTTTCTCCATTACTGGATCTCGCATTGAATTTTTGAGATATTAAGAAGAAGATTTCTAGGGTTTAGTTTTTGCGGAGATGATTGATCACGGTGAAAGCTCGAACTTTGATTACCGGAGCATTAGAGAGGCCGCATGTAACGCCGGCGCCGGAGCCACCGCAGGTTCAGTTTCAAATTCTCTGTTCTCTGTTTTCAATTTCGTCTCTTGAGTAGTGTTTAGTGGGTTGATTTTGGGGTTTTTGAATTTTTCAGGGGAAATTACAGCGACTTTTGTTTGTCCATTAGATGTGATCAAAACAAAGTTACAAATTCTTGGTTTCCCTGAAGCTCCAGCCTCTGGAAAAGGATGTACCTTGCTTAAGAATTAGATCTTTTGCATGTTTGATCAAGACTCTCTCTGAAGCTATGACTATTAGGTGCTTATGTATGTGTTGATATCAGGTAGTGTAAACATTACAAGCCTGCATAATATAGTGGAGAATGAAGGTTTTAGACGAATGTACAACAACATTTTTTGTACACAATAACTACAAGATTCTTATACATATTTACAACAACATTTTGTACACAATAACTATTGTACATATGTACACACATATGACTAAAGACAATGCAGCAAATGTATACTATATAAATACATTTGTATATATGTACACTAAAAATATACAATCTTGTACATATGTACAACAATATGTTATACACATAAACGTACATATGTACACACATATAAAAAAAAAAAGACAATGTAAACAGTTCACACATATCCCGTGTACAATTTTTCCTACCCCGTACATATGTACATTAATTCACACATATCCCGTGGATTATGTTTTATTCGTCTTCTTCCTATTACGTCTCTTCGTAGTTTTTACAGTGAGGTTCACAGATTCTGGTTGGAAAAAGAAGAAACTGGCTTTATACTGTTCTCGGAACCGCCTCATTGGACCCTTGCAACGTCTCTTTGCTTATGGATCTTAGTAGAGTATCCATTTCAAGTGAGATTGTGATTTTAGATTTCTTCTAACCGCACTTTTCTCTTCGATGAAGTGATCGTTGAAGCAGAATATCAGAATAAGCAACGCAACGGCAATAAGAAGCGCAACTGAGAGTTTATTTGCCCGCAACCACCAAGAGGCTGATTTCTTATTTAAAGACTAAGCATCAAAACATGCTGATCTGCCTAGACAAGACTGTGTTGACTGAGGAGAGCAATAGACATGAGAGAAGCAGAAGACAATGAAAGGCCTTTGATGAACTAAATGCTGCTCCTCTGCAAAAACAAACACACAAACAACACAAAACCTTAAAGATCAACAAACAACTATACATACCCCCCAAAATGCAATCTTTCAAATAGTAACCAAAAAGAGAGAATGGCATATGAAGTTCTATAAACAGTAAAGGGATAAACAAGAGATTGACTATTCCTATTGATAGCGAAACGGAAAAACAAATCTGAAGTAGAGCTCAAAAAGGAGTAGGCTTTTCAATGAACCAACAACAATCAGAGCTAGTGACAAAGGAAACAGAGGTTCTAAGTTCATGTCAATGGAGCTGATGTCTATTTTTTTCATACCTGCTCTTTAACAGACGCATGTGTTTGCTTCCACGCTTCCGGAGATGTATCATTATCATCACCGTTTAACAAACTCTTCTCCTTCTCCACCTCAACACCTGATGATTCATGTTTCAAAGGGGAGCATAAAAAGACACAACTTTCACTTGATAGCCACAATTAATTGCACCTCAGTTGAAGTTAGCAGATATAACCTAAACTCTTGATTTTTTGAAGAAAAAGAAATAACTTTCATATATTATCAGGATCTGATATCAAAACCCAATTAGTATAATTTCCTAAAAACAGGAAAATTGAGCAGACATAACATAAAGTCTTTCTTTTTGAGAAAAAGAACAAAACTTTCAGGAACTCATACCGAAACCCTAATTCCAAACAGGGTAAATTACAATTTTTTTGTCAGAACCAGTACTAGTACTCGCCGGACACCGATTCCTCGTGGGAAGCAACGAAAGCAAAGGAGTGATTAAGTTTGGTATTTGAGATAAACCCGAGACGTAACCCAGTACAAGAAACTTGAGATGGAGCAGTGAGATTGCGTCGGGTAGGAAGGTGATGGGGGGGGAGGACGAAGGGTCATAGGTGGACGAGAGTGAGATCTGTGGAGGAAGGTTGAATTAGGGTTTCTAATAGACATTACCTCCGTTGGGAGATTCATCTCTTTCTTTTTTTTTAATTTCAATGTTTTGTAAGAATTAATTAAAAAAAAAAGAGGGAGCCATTTTGTTAGGATGAGATGATAGAGAGAGCAGACGCCACCCGAGACAAAGAAAAATTGGTTCTTCTTTCCTAAGGATAATATGGTATTTAACCATTCACAAAGTGCCTCAGTAGCACAAAGTGATCTTTTATGACATATAAAGTCATAATGTGACCCAGAACGTAATTCTCTCTATTTTTTTGGGGACAAACCTTACTTTTATAAATTCTTATTCTCCATGAATGGATAAAGTTGTTCATACAACATGTAAACAAGACCATCCAGGCCAAACAAACAGCTATTACAAGGAAGCAAGTACAACAAGAGAGGATAGGGGCATACAAAACACTTAAACAACTAATGACGTCGAGAAGTTCTCTAATCTCAATGATCATCAAGCTGTAAAATGAGACGAAGCCGTGGAAATTAGAAACCATAATAACATGGCTACAAAGCCTTTGATTAGAACTTCAAAGTTAGAAGTATCTCTAATCTTCAACAATATATTCCCTGCACCAAAACCATATAAAGTAGAAGATGAATATGGGAGAAGAACAAACTTTATAACAGAGCTAACTGGAGGATAAACATCCAACAAGACCCGATTCATAGGATAAATGGATATTGGAAGCAACAATCCATCAAATTGCCACAAAAGAGCACAAAAGGACTTGAATACCACAAAGGTAGGCATAAAACAGTAAAGAGACTGCATACTGCAGTAAAAGGGTGCACCAAGACGAGAAACAGAGATGGACCATGACACTCGGTGTGGCGGAAACGGTGAACCACTTGCTCTTCCACTGTCCGTATGCAAGACGGGTCTGGGCGAAAGCCAACATACACTTCCCTCCCCCTGGAGCATGGTCTGAATATCTTTTTCCAAATCTGTATTGGGTCTTGAACTTAAAAAAAGAGTACCCAATGAAAGAAGTTGATAAGGATCTTGTTCCTTGGCTAATGTGGAGGTTATGGAAGAACCGCAATGAGCTAATCTTCCGGAGCAAGGAGTATTATGTGTATCAAACAGTGCAGAAAGCCAAGGAGGACTTACGGGAGTGGAAGAGGAAGGAAGAGGTTAAATGTGATGTGGTGAAAGAGCCCACAGCAGTGTTACCTCAGAAAAATGGATTCCTCCACCTTCTACACGGCTCAAGGGCAATACTGATGGAGCTTGGAAGCAGGAAACTGGAGAAGGAGGGGTCGGTTGGGTGCTAAGGAATCATCATGGTAATCTGTTGTGGGCAGGGGCAAAGAAAATACCTGAAGCGGGAGCTGTACTTAAAGTAGAAGCAGAAGCTTTGCGTTGGGCTATACACACCGTGGTCGGGTTTGGGTATCAACGGGTTACTTTCGAAACGGATTCTATGATCCTTTCGAAGATGCTTAATGGGGAGGAGGAGCCTTGGCCTAGAGTAAAACCTATCATTCAAGCGGCAAAGAAATCTCTCGCATGTATGGAAGAGGCAAGTGTGGTATACTATGCTCGGATCGGTAACAAGGTTGCGGATAGGATAGCGAAGGAGACTACTACGTTTACGTTCTTTGTCCCTGAGCTTTCTTCTATTTCGCCTAGTTGGTTGTTTCATTGTTTGGAGTTTGATAAGATGGTTGTAGAACTTTTAATGGGTTAATGAAAGTTGTAGTTTGAGTCAAAAAAAAAAAAGAATAATTATATTATTTCTACCAGAGGAAGTCTTGAGAATTGGATACCCATATGTGCGGTAGTATAAAAGAGGACCAAAATCGTAGGTTGAAAGGTACTTCACTTACCTTGACGGGGTCAACTCTTGATCACTAAGACCAATGGTCTAAGCACTGTCCGCTTAATCATTGGACTCACTCGAAATCCAGCAATCTTAGGGGTCTTAATAATCTTCATTAGTGTTGTGGAAAGTGTGTCTTTCTCATTCATATCTCTTTTATATTTATACAAGGACTTAGACCGTCATACGGAATAGGATAGACATTATCCTATGACGATAATGATAACAACTAATTAAGAGATAATGACAAGTCA
>JABAYD010034593.1:0-17404 GCA_014822095.1 Diplotaxis tenuifolia
GATCTTCCAAATCGACCGATAGAGATTTACAAGGATCGGGCGACATTACCTCTTCCCGTGTGAAAACCATCCAAAACCTCAACACAATGCAGCTGAGTATTGATTTAGAACACGCCTACAGCAAGCTTGGTCAACATGAGTTCAGCATTGAGAGCCTTGAGGAGTGGCTACAAAGAGTCAATGATGAGGTCCAAGGGTTGAAAGATAGAATGACCAGAAGAGAGGAGGCCACAAGAAGCTTCTTAACTTCATGGTTTGGAGAATCACAAGACAAGGAGGATACTTGTTTCCCAACAAGTACCTGCAACTCACCTCACTAGCCAACACACCTCCATAGTCAAGCAAAATGACTTTAACAAAACGCTGTGTTACACTCACATATACAGACAATGCAACAAACAAGATATAGGACATTAGACATATACATACAATTCATCTTAAATCATAAAACAACCTAACACATCGAAACATATACTGACCCAAACAACCTAACAACGAAAATACACACAACCTTACACATCGAACAAGCTTGAGACAAGCATCAGACATATTCTTACCCTGTTTGGTTTCTCCCCTGTTTCATATCTGCAGAGAGACCAAATAGATTAGTTGGGATATTGAAACAGAAAGAAGAGATGTATATGTCTGATGTCCTATACCTTGCGCAGCCACTCAATATCATAGACTGTATTAAGAACATTAAATTCTTCGGGAAGAAGAAGAAGCAGAGATTTGGAGATGACTAATCTCACGATATATTTAACTTCCTCTTGAGAAACTAGTAACCGTACTTGTTCGTCACCGGACAACATGAACTCGACTTTCTCTTGAGCTGAGGTTTTTAGTTCATGAGCAAGCTCAGGAGAGTTCTAGACATATATAGCAACGAGACCAAATCTCTATCAAACCAAACAAATTGTTACACAAGATTCACATTCACACATTGATAAAAACCAGCCAACAATATACGATCTATGGCAAAGCTAATGTAGAAAGATATAAATTCAGACAAAAGAAGACCGGAACTCAAGCATTCACATGGAAACTTCTAGCAACAACCATTAATCTTGATCACATGCCTAACACAGAAACATCTATCTATACAAAAGCCTAAAACTTGCAATAAAAGACAAACATAATAACCAAGCAATGAGGTTTATATGTGTATACCTTCCTATTCGTGTTATCAGTATCAACTGTATGCGTGATTCTCATCAGATCCACCTTCGACTCATGCAGCAGTGTCAACGGTAAAGTCAGTAATCACCAATTCATCATGTTTTCCAATCCAATCGATTCGCCTCCATCCATATCATCCAATCCAATCGATTTCTCCTTCACCATGGAGTTTCGTGAGCTTCTGAATCTATTGGGCATGATGGTTGCGGTTCTGGTGCTTCCAAGGATTCATAGAATCTAGAGTAATCGATTTCACCTAATAAATCGGAGCAACTCAAACGGATTTCTTTGCCAGAAAGTAATTCAGTTTAGCTAAGGTCATCCAAGTCATTTACTTATTAATGAGTAAGATATTTATGAAAATGTCTATCTAATAATTAATAAAAGTAAAGTTGAATGATGGTACAACAGAATGTGTAAAAGTGCAATTATCTCCTAAATAATCTATTACCACTAATGAATTATATTCAAATACTCATTCCAAACTTAAAATATATAAATTTTTTTAAAAAAATAAGTTAAAAAATAATATACAAAAATCCATGTATAAATAAAAATGATAAACATAATAAGTTTAAATATATTATCTGCGGAGAGAAGATGTAGTAATCATAATGGCAATAGTATTTGTTAAATAATTTTCTTCTGTTTGGGAATAAATAATAACTTTAACTAAAAAACTATTACATCGATCGAACAAAATGAAAACGTTTATTAATTTATTTATCCTTGAAAACACCGTAAAGGAGAAAAAGGGAATATAAAACCCTTTCTCACGATATATATGCCGCATCCCTAAAACCTCTCAAATCTCTCCGGCGTGTTTTCTGGTTTAGTCTCACCGGAGATCAGAGCTCAACTCCAGATTCCTCCGTCTCTTCTTCTCTGTAAGTGATACGTTATCATTTCTTGTTCCTCGTTTTCAACTTCAACTCCTACCGATTTCAATTGATCGTTCCGATACTTAGGGTTCGCCGAAGTTTCGCAGTTGTTGATTTCGTAATTTTTGTTTGTCTCCCGTATATCAGATTAAGGATTGTTCTTCTCTTGTGGGAGATGTTCATCTGATTCCTCTGTAGATTCAAGAAAATGGCGTCAAGAGCGATCTTACGGAGAAAGAGTATCGTCTCTGATTACTTGAGTGTCTATGCTCGCTCCGCTCAAACCTTTCAATCATCTCAGAAAGCTGATTCACATTGTCATCACTCTCTAACCAACCATACTCCCTTGGAAACTGATCGCGTAGCCAAAGTCAAGTCCTTTACAAGAGGATATGGTCTTCTGTCGCCTTCTAGATTCCAGGGCTCTTCTCACGTCTCGGGCATTGGTTCTGGAAGTTCAGAAATGGGTTCGTCTCTGGGGATGAGATACATGAGCGTATCTATTCGTAATGCTACTACGGTTGCAGCTAAGAAACCTGAAGAAGAGGAGAAGAAAGATGATGTGGTTGGTGTGAATAGGAAAGAGGCCTCTCCTGAGGAATGTGACCAAGCTGTTGAGAGTTTGAGCAGTGTTAAAGCAAAGGCCAAAGCTAAACGGATACAAGAATCCAAGAAGGTTGCTAGGTCGATTGTTCAGAGGACTTGGGCTTTTATTCTTGGGATTGGTCCTGCTTTAAGAGCTGTTGCTTCCATGAGCAGGTTTGATCTTTCTTCTGACATTATGTGTTCTTGTTATCCAGGGTTATACTGAGTTTTTTTGTTTTCTCCACAGGGCGGATTGGGCGAAGAAGCTCACTCATTGGAAGCAAGAGTTTGTGTCAACATTGAAACATTATTGGCTAGGGACGAAACTACTCTGGGCTGACACTAGGATCAGTTCAAGATTGTTGCTTAAGTTGGCTGGTGGGAAGAGTCTCTCTAGAAGAGAAAGGCAACAGCTGACTCGAACAACAGCTGATATCTTTAGATTAGTGCCGTTTGCAGTGTTCATTCTCGTGCCGTTTATGGAGTTTCTCCTGCCAGTTTTCTTGAAGCTCTTCCCTAATATGTTGCCGTCAACTTTCCAGGACAAGATGAAAGAAGAGGTATGTTTCCAACGATGTAGGCTTTATTACCTTGGGTTACATTTTCCATCATGCTCTTTAGTTAATGTACAGGAAGCATTGAAAAGGAAGTTACTTGCTAGGATAGAATACGCTAAGTTTCTTCAGGAAACGGCCAAAGAGATGGCTAAGGAAGTTAAACATTCAAGAACTGGGGAAGCAAAGCAAACTGCTGAAGACCTGGTTGAGTTTCTAGACAAGGCAAGTCGTGGATCTGGTGTTGTCTCAGATACTACCCTTTCTTTCGTTTTTTGAATTGGAATTTTCATTCCTTGCGTTCTTAATATCTTGCCTTGCAGGTTCGGAAAGGTCGACTAGTCCAAAATGATGAGATTTTGGGTTTTGCAAAGCTTTTCAACGATGAGCTTACTTTGGATAACATTAGCAGGTTTGTTACTCCTTTTCTTTTGAATCTTAGAGAGGTCTCCTGCTCGTAAAGAGGTGCATGTTCTGACAGTAATTACCTCTTTGTCTTCAAAAACAGACCTCGCTTGGTTAGCATGTGCAGAATTATGGGTATTAGCCCATATGGAACAGATGCTTATCTGCGATATATGCTCAGGAAAAGACTGAGGAGGTCAGATGCTTCCACATCTCATTGTTATTGGACTTTTAACCTTACTTTGATGTTTAATTTTTACTCCTTTTCAATGCAGCATTAAGGAAGATGATAAACTGATTAGAGCTGAGGGTGTGGATTCTCTTTCTGAAGCTGAGCTACGTGAAGATTGCAGGGAACGGGGAATGCTGGGTACTCTTTCAGTTGAAGAGATGAGGCAACAGGTTTCTTTGTTATTTTTTTATCAAACTCCATTAGAAAAAGATAATGTTGCAGCTTTAATTTTTTTTGGTATCAAAACCATCTTCCAGCTTCGCGACTGGATGGACTTGTCACTTAATCACTCTGTCCCCTCGTCGTTACTGATCCTATCTAGGTAGATTACAGAACTCTTTTTCTCATTATTTTGTTCTTCTGTCGGTTTTATTGCGAAGAAGTTTCTGATAAGAGTTTATATTCAGGGCATTCACGGTTGCCGGAAGAGTTGAGGCAGATGCTGTCCGGGCAACTCTTTCATCTCTTCCCGACGAGGTTGTGGATACTGTTGGTATTACTTCTCTGCCATCTGAAGACCCTGTATCTGAGCGACTAAGGAAGTTAGAGTACCTTGAGATGCAAGACGAACTGATCAAGGTCTGATATAAACCAGTGATTGTGTTGTAGATTATACTTGCTTGAGGAAATTAGAGAACTCAGTTTTCTATCTCCCATTTTATATTGATAAATATGTAGAGGGAAGAAGAGAAAGAGAAGGAAGAGCTTACAAGGATTAAGGATGTTAAAGGTGGTGAAGAAGATAAGGCGCTGCAAGAGATGACCATACCAACTGCCAGAGAAGCACAAGAACAGGCCAGGGCTAGAGTTCTTGAACAGCAAGATGATCTTTGCAAACTTAGCCGGGCACTGGGCATTTTGGCTTCTGCTTCTGTAAGTAAATTAGTCTATGTTTTTCAACAATGTATATGCAAAACTTTTTCACATGTTACTTATTTGAGATTCTGTTTGTTTTTGGTATAAACAGTCAGTATGTAGAGAGCGCGAAGAATTCCTGAGGTTGGTCAAGAAAGAGGTACAGTGTCCACAAAAACATAAGCTCATGTCGATAAGTAGTTGGCTTGATTAACATGTTGCGTCTTAGATTGAAAGTCATTGTTCGTCTGCTTCTCCAGGTTGAGTTCTATAACACAATGGTCGAGAGAGAAGATGTTGATGGTGAAAAAGCTGCAATGAAGGCATACAAAGCAGCTAGAGAAGATAATGACCAATGTGATGAAGTTGCTGAAGCAGATGAGGTTTCCTCTGCACTAATGGAAAAGGTAAAATGTCGCAAAAATCGTTTTTAAAGAATCTTAAACTCCCATGAAGTTTGTGTATCAGAGCTAACTCTTGAGGTATAATTTTTAAGGTTGATGGTCTGATACATAACCTCGAGAAGGAGATTAATGATGTGGATATCAAAATTGGCAAAGGGTGGCTGCTTCTTGACAGGTTAATAGACATTATTATTTATCTTCCAGTTATTTTTCGTTTCTGAGACTAAGATTCTAAAGTTGTAATGTTATGAATGCACACAAACAATACAGGGATCGAGATGGAAAGGTCACAGCTGATGAAGTTGCAGCAGCTGCAATGTACCTGAAGGACACACTTGCTAATGAAGGCCTTGAACAACTAATCAGCAGTCTCTCCAAAGATAAAGGTAAAGAACCTTCTCCTTGTTGAGCTCTTACTCTGTGAAGTTAAGTTTGTTAATTGATCTTTGTTTTGAATCTGGTTTCTCAACAGAGGGAAGAATTATGGTGGAAGACATTGTAAGGTTGGGGAGATTGGGAAGTAAGCCAGAGGAAAATGCAACAGAAGAAGAATCAAATTAAAAGAAGAGTCCTCCGATTTTTTTTGAAAACCAGACGAGATACTACTACTACTCTTAGTTGTAGTGACGTTAGGTTTTTAATTATGAGAGAAACTCTACATCATGTTTTGCTTAGACATAAGGAAGTTACATAATAGAAGGCGGCCAAGAGTGAGTGAGAGACCTCAAGACCTTTTGACTTCTGTTAGTTTATGTGAAAAGAGGCTAATAAAAAACAAGCTAAAGCTATTTTAAGATCTAACAGTTTAGTATATGTGCTTCTCGTGACCTTTGTTTATCTTGTAATAGGGGTTTTCCGGCGCGCCCCGGATTTTCAAATTTTAATATGGTTTTGTGGTTAATATATGTTTTACCAAAATAATATTCAATAATATCTTAGATAACTAAATATTTATAGTTGATATGAATTTATCGGTTAATTTGATAATTAAATATACAAAGAGTAACATACACTAATACAAATTTTTTTTAAAAATACTCTTTACGAGATAGTTAATAAGTTGGCATGCATATAATTATCTTCATATCATCAATATATAATTTGAATAATTTTTTTTTTAAAAAGAGATAATAGAAACTTAATAGTTACATTTTATTTAAGTCACGGTTATCAAATCAAAATAAGAAACTGAACTTGTTTTGCTAAACTAAATATCTAATGGAGCCGACGCCAAATGAATGTCTACTATAATATTAGCAAGAGAAATGCTATAAATTGATAAAAAAAAAATATGAATCATATTTTTCTTATTTCAATTGGTAAAAAGAAACTGTCACGAAACATGTTTAAATGATCTAATATGCAAAAAATCTGAAACACACATTATGTATACCATTTGGTAGAACATATAATTTTGACAAAAATCATTACTCTTGAATTATCATTTTAGTTTCTAATATTGCTCGTGTCTTGTTTTCTCTAAGCTTCTCTAAGCTATGATGATCAACTAACTGTTACCGACATGTATTGTTTTGGAGATTTTTTAGGCATCACCTATCATATTCAATGGGTAGAAAGTAGTCGTGGAGGGAAAACAATGGACCGCAAGAGGCAAGTTTGCCTTCGACAACATAAGAGGAACGAAAATCTCATGAACCTAACAGATTTGTTCGTCATTCGTTTTGCTAGAACATGGAACTATAGAGGACGTTCAGCGTTTGGTGTAGGAACATGTACAGAAACGAAGGTGGAAGGGGTCGTGGGCGCTTTCAAGGTGGAAGAGGAGGTAATGGCCGGAATGATTTCAACGAATATGGTAACAACAGGGGAAGCAATAGAGAAGGATACGCAAACCGAGCAAATGGTGATGGTGGTGGGTTTCCAAGGGTCAATGGTAATCATGGGCGTGTACGACGTGGTGGTGGTGGATCTGATGCTAACAGATCTACTAAACCTGTGGATGCTCCTCCTCGCGTATCTGTCACTGCGTAAATGTGCGTTTCAAGTAGAAAAATGCTCCAATTGTTTTTAGAGAAATTAGGCTTAGAGATACGACTAAAAAGACAACTATTATTCTTTTTTCCCTGCCTCGCCCATTTTGTTAATTGGAATTACAAATTTTAAGAACCAGAGTAAGTTTCGTCAGTTTCTAGCGACAATTTGAAAATTCTAAACCATTTTTGTTTCAACCGGTAAAACCTGACCATGATTGCCAGTAACTTGGTTTGATATACTGTAAAAACTGATTCACAAAATTCAGACAGTCTTGAGCATATGATAGCTGCTGATTTGGACATGCAGGGCTGAGTTTAGCGATTCAATGTAAGGAGAAAAATTGCATAATGGACATAATTACGACATTGATCAATTTAGCAAATTCAATTCAGTGTAAAGCTTTGATTATAGGTTGCCATAAAGTTACGACAGATGTGAACATAATACATTATTCTAGTTACCAAAAATATATAAATAAATAAACACAAAACTACGGTTGTTTTGCCATTGACATGTGTTATTCATTTTGCAGAAATATTTTTTTGTAGTGTATTTGATGTATTTGGCATGTTTCTGTTACCAATGAAAGCTGCCACAAATTCTTGGTTATTTTGATTTTGATTTATAATGCGCCAAATACCACACATACGAACCAACTTGGTAGACTTAACATATCTTTTATGCGGTTTATTGTATTTGTTTTTGGTTATTGTGGTGTAATGTGTTATGTGACAATGAGATTTAAAGTTAATAAATATCATGTGCTGGTTGACTTTGAATGAGATGTGTTTTTTTTATGTGTTTAATTTAGGAATGGAAATTAGTGTGTAATTATTGTTTAGGTTATAACTGGGTTATCCCACAAGTTTACTTGGGGATTTAAGTTAGTGAGTATATTTTTTTATCAAAAAAAATGTTAGGTGGTTGGGTTTGCATGTTATTGCGTGGAAATTGTTATAGATGAAGAAGAAGGTATATAAGTATGTGAATGTTCCCACCATATGTAGTTAAGTAGTTTTGGGATGTTGTTTCAAAAGTTTATTAGGTTTAGTTTGTAGATATTATTCTTAATATTTGACGTTAATCGATCGTTTAGACTTTCAGTTGTAATATGTTAGGAAGATATATATAGAGATTTTTTTTTTAAATGAAAAAAAAGTTTGTTGGTTATAAGATCTACCTTAGTGATAGTTTTTTTTATTTGTTGGTTTGATGTGGGTGGGTGTTAACGTTTTAATTAAGGATTGGGTGTTGTCGTGGTTGAACTTAATCATATGTTTATATTGGTATATGTTCTTCCCGCCGCTAGGATGATTGATGCTTACTATGGTCATTTTTCAATCCTTTGTTGTGAAATCTAACCAATACCTAATTTTGAATCTACATGTTTTTAATGTTTGTGAGGCTGATGGACTTGATGTTTGCTGATATCGTTGGGTGATGCCTGATGTTTTAAGGGGTTTTGAAGCTGTCTTTTCAGCCTCCATGTTTTGAATGGTGAAAAACGGTTGTGTGGCCATTGAATTCAATAATCGTGGATTCTACGCTTTTAAAAACATCTAGCATGCTTATGGTGAGGTATAAGGTGTTCAATAGAGTAAAACCAATTCAAATAAAATTATGTTGAATTGAAATAGAGAAAATTGTTTGAATTTTGGTAGTAACGAATAAACCGAATGAATTAAAAAAGAACTGTGGTATATAAATATGATTTGATATATAAATCGATCAAACTGAAAAATCGATTAATCAAAATATATTAGTATATTTATATTACGAATTTTATAATAAAATTAATAACATTTACATGATTGATTTATTTATCATTATTTATTTATTTGATATTCATATTAAAGCTACTGATTTTATTAATTTTTATTTGTTCAGAGTTTTCAAAAAAAATCTTATTTTTATCAAATTAAATAAAATATGTTTTATTGGTAAATTTTTGTGGTAAATATAATTATTCAGTAATATTATGATATTAATATATTTCTTTTTTAATAATAACAATGGAAAAAAAAAGATATTCTATTTTGTTTTGTGGTTTTGGTGGATGTAATTTGGCTGCTCTGGTTCTCAGTTAACTTTACATTTACAGTTCCATAAGACATGATATTATTCGTTCGCAAAAACTTGAAAGTGCTATAATTTAGAAATCAATGATTATAGAGTTTAATTGTTGCACACGAAATCTAATTAAAAGAAAAATAAACTCATTACATAAGGTAGTCGGTGAGCTGTTTCTTAAGCTTATCACATTTCAAAAAGACGTAGAGCAGCCTTGGTCCGAGTGCTGAGTTTTGGCTGGTTGAGTCCGTTTGGTAAGATCTTAGTCAGTCGCGCCTTATCAGCGGACGGAACAATTTCGTTAACTATGGTGTCATCTGAAGTTACTACAGAACCAACATGTGCCTCAGTTGTTATAGTTGGGGAGCCTGTATTTCCTCCAGCCATCCTACCAGTAGCACAAGTATACTATTCACAACAATGCTGTGAAGACCTTGAGAGGGAGTTGTAGTGATGGTTGCAGCTATTGGCATATCATCATCAGGGTTGTAGTAGCGAGACAGTGAAAGTTTGACGTTTGGAAGAAAGATTGGATGGGTAAAGTTTCAAAGTTAAAGGTTAAGGATCTGCCCACAACGGATTGGAGACATTGTGGGAGGGGTCTATAATGTGGGTCTTCCATACCACCGCCCTGTATGACAAACACATAAACGTTAGTATCATCAAGTTGCTTAAATGAATAAATAGAGAAGTAGTGACTGCTGTGGCTTGTATCATCACCTGTGACACTTCTGCAGCTCTAGTATTTGTCAATTTACTAATCTCATTTTCAAATGCGGCAAACATGGTGGAGTCAGATGCGTTCGACACAGCCAACTGCACACACGGCACCTGGAGCAAATAGATTGTCACGTGAGATTAGTTTTTAATCTAAATATTGGTAAACATCTTTGAAAAATCTTTAAAACGCCTGCAATTGTTTTTAAATCGTGTACATTACGATACCAACAACATTTTTCTTCATGTGAACGATGAGAAACCGCGTTGGGGTTTCTTTGAGCACTTTGAACATCGGTTAGCCGTTTGATGCACATGCTTAACTGAGCACTTTGATGCCCAAATGTTTATCGCTCCAGCTTTCTTTAGTGATAGCAGAACGATCAAGATAATTTAAGTAATTGGCTTGCAAAGCGTAAGCTAAGAGAGATGATATAAAGAAACATTTTCTAACTTACTATGATGCTTTTGTTTCTATGACATACTTGCTCAGTTTTGTTTCATTAAATATCTATGATTCACAAACTCAACGGTTGAAATAAGATTCTTGTTATTAATATGGGAACTTTAACCTGGTCAAAAGCAGAGTAGATGTAATCTGCAGACTGAATTTCTACATTTGCTTTATTTTCCTATCAAGGTCAAACACAAGTATATGTCAAATTCAGTTAACAACATCATAATTCTAACGCAGCCAAGAACACAGCGTTGCTGCTAGACCAGTACAAAAGCCAACAATGCCCTGAACCCAGTAAGAAAAAACCCAGTTAAAAACTTATATGAACAGATAATCAAGAACAATAAGACTAACCCAAAACATATGCAGGTTAAACATGTGAAGGATTCACAATACAAACTTGCTCACAAAGAGGACTGTTGAAGAGACAACTTATCATCGTTCTGCTAATCATGTTGTGCACCGAAAGACTCCACCAAAGCCACTATCTTCCTAAAATTCATAAGAATTCCACCAACTAATGTGATACTGAAAATATGAAGTTTCTGAATTAATTATTCTTTATCAAACTTCCATATTCACCATTAGTTTGACCGTCATGTTCGTTCAAATATTCTTTATTAAATAAAGGAGAATCATGACATTTTGTCACTATTTCAAACTATTGAAGCAAATATAAGAAGAACAAAGTCTAACCGAGGAGTTGTGAATAGCTTGATTGCTAGCTGAGTTTAGATTGAACGTTTCCAAGGTTTCTAATTCAGACATCATACGTTTTAAAAAAAAAAATCCCGAAAGACAAACAACCCTATTATATTTTATTAAACTGGATCCACAGTTCCAAAAATTAGACATCTCAGAATAGCAGGAAGTAGTCAACAACACAGAGAATGAACCTTTTCCCTAACCACACACAGACTTAGTACTTCATGGAAGCTTGTTAACTAAACCTGAAGATGTAAGCTTGATGTCATGTTGTCGAACGACAACAGCCAAACTGCTGAGGGGATTTATGTGAAGCAAGTAATGAGCTCAGACTTCAGAGAAAAAAAAAAAGAGACAATACTACATCGAACAAACTAATTGAGAGGCTAAAAATTTCGTAACGAAGATTTTGGAATTGTTATTAACCTATCAATATTTATGTGAGCCATGAGGCGTGGCGTGGATTTGGTTTTCTCGGTGTAAGTGGTCCTTATGCCCCTCACCTCCCCAAAGATATCTGCAGAGAAACATAAGTATTGATGGGGAGATATAGAGGATGAAGCACGACCATTTAAGTCAAGTTATAAGAGACTAAAGTGAATCGGATTACCTTCCCATCGATCAGAACCATGTCAAGACCATGAACTCACCTCTATTCTCTGCAATGGCCTACCTTCTTCAATTATGAGAAAAGAATCTGGAAAATTAAGCATTTTTTGATGGAATCAAAGCTTGATGAAGTTTTGACTTAGGGATCTCGTAGAACTATGGCTAGTGATGGCAGAGAAGGAAACCATTTATAGCCAAAAACATCAATGTTTGCCTTTGATGATAATGATGATTTTTAATTCAGAGAGAGTGGGATGAGTAGTGGGTTCAAGGTAATGATGAGATTAAAAGAGATGTATTACAGAAATGGTAGTCTGAGTTTGGAGGAGACGAAGAGTGAGCGTGTGATAGGTGTTGACACAGTATTAACCCTGATATTGTATGAGCCAAATATGGATATTTTCTGACTTGGCCCGATACATTGGTAATTATTTTGAGCACAAACACAAGATGTCAAATTGTTGATCAAAAAAGAAAAAAGGACGGGTGTTATTTTCCAAACATGCACGCGCGACACAGCATGCGTGTGAATAGACATGACGAACCAGAGGATGACACGTGGTGGAAAAACCCCCATGTGAAAAAGACCACGTGGATAACATATTACCATGCTTATAAAAAAATTCATTCAAGGAAAACAAACATTTTCGATACATGTCAATCGTGAAGTGCAAGAAATGTTATAGAAAGAGGTCAAAGCAGGTAACATCTATAAGATGACCATGGCTATCGATGATGATGCATCAGGAAAGGTCTAAGCTCCGTCAGCTAAAGGTCTGTTAACAGTACTGATGTAAAGAACTGCACCCAAAGAAGAAGAAAGAAAGTTTATATGAATACACAAACCAAAGAAAAGTTGAGAGAAGAATGTAAGAGATTTTCCGTTACCATTGTTTCCACGGATAAAGGCATCACCGTATTTGTTCTTCAGCTGTCCGTTAACATACTCTTCTGTCTGCTCCATTGCGATGTTCATATAGCCATCAAGACACGCAAGAATGCCTGTGTAATAGAAGAAGAAAATGCAATTCTTGATCAAGAACCAGTATTAAGCTTGTAAAGATCCTAGACCAAAAAACAAAAGATCCTAGACAAAACTAATCAGAGCAACAAGAGAACAAGTCCAGAAGAACGAAATATGGAGTTTCTGATGCATACTATTCTAGAACAAAGATATCTCATACATGGCCTTGAGCCTCGATCATAAAACCACAAAGCAGAGGGTCTTTCAACACAAGCTCAAAAATTCTCCAAGTCAAATGTAGCTTCATTGCAGGGGAAGCATAGATAAAAGAAAATATTAGAATGAGAATTGGCAAGGAGAGATGATACAATAAGCCAAATTGCTCACTGTGATCGGCTTGCCTTTGACTGGTTTATAAAAACCAAAAAGGTCACACTTTCTGACAACTTATATCAATGTATCCCTCTTTAAAACTCCACATATCGGCTTTGACAAAGATAAGGAAATGTTGTCTAAGAAAATTATTGGTAATGACCTTAAAGAAACAATTGAAAAATGTATAAAGAACAATTCAGTAAAGCCTTGCATATGAATATGGATAAGTTACTAGAGAGGGCCGGCTAAGATGGCCAAAGAAACAAGACCCAAGTCAAGACTTGTAAATCTAAAGTGCAGCAGAGATAGCTAAACAAATTCCAAAAAAAAAAACTAAACCACCAATCAACACCACATAAGAAGAAGAAGAAGAAGAAGATAGCTAGAGAGAAAGACCACGATAATCAACACCAGAGTTGAGCTTGACAACAACAGGTCTCCCACGGATCGACTTGAGGAAATCAGCAGGTGTCTTTGTGGTTCCAGATACTTTATTATCTCCACTTCCACTCATCTTATCTATTCTTCTGAGTTATGAGCAAGATTTTGTACCTAAGTACAAACGTAAACAGAGAGATCTGAAATCAGCTGTGTCGCACAAACAAGACTACGATTCAGATACACAACCCAAACTCATACATACAAGAGTAAGTTGGTACTAGTACTCAAAAGCTCTAAAGTTTCGACCCAGTGGAAAGCAATCTAATCGATTAAACTACTATCGAATAATTGAAACTTTTCAATGGATTAGAAGAAATACATACCTTTTTACCTTCGAGTCGACTCCTCTGTTCGTGTGTTGAGAGAGTGAGAGAGAGAGAGAGGGGTTAACCTAAGGGGTTTATTGTTATTTTCAAAACTATTTGCTCTAAAAATAGCATTATTCGAGCTTTCACATTATCGTAATAATATTTTCATATTGGCCCTTTAACTATTACCTAAATTCAATTTGGGCGTGAAATTAATAGCCTCAGGCCGACGAGGTTGAAGACGGAATGGTTTTGTACCCTTTCTTACTCCTTTTCTTCATAAACTGATTATGGTTATTTTTTTATCTTTGTGTTCATGTGTGATTGAACTTTGTGTCTGAGAGATTCAATAGCCTTTTGATTGTCTCCTCAATAAATCCATTTTAGAGAATTGATTGGTTATGGTCTCAATCTCAGGGGAACAACTTGTAATGGAACTTTAAGGACAATTTACAGTGATATATTTTCATGTCTTGAGGAAAGTTGAAGTTGATATATAGCACTGAGGTTTGTGTCTGAGTGATTCAAGTGTTATCTCTAAACACAAGAAGCATTTAGACAAGCAAAAACAATATGGCGCTTTGATAGTTCTTTGTTTCAACCTTTTGATTGGGTTGATGATCTTTTGTTGTGTCTCTACTTGGAACGTTTCTGATGAGGAGTGTCTCAGGTGGATGGTTCATTTCATACACCAGATTAGCTAGTCTCAAAACTACTCACACTATCACTTAGGAAGATAATAAGAATAAGCAAAAGGTATTCTTATCATAGCATATTAACACAAGCTTCATCATGTCTTGTCATGATCATAATCATTTTTTAAAGATAAATGTTCCTAAGCTTCCTATGGTTGTTCTCAGTTTAGAACCTTTAATCTTCATTTCTCTGTTTCATCTTCAGCTACCTACAGATACTCTTTTTGTATTCATATATGTTGAGGATTTGAAGTAGCTCTACCATCTTGTTTTTTTTTGCATAACCTTTAGATGGTCAAGCTCATTTTTGCTTAAACATTTTCAGTATCCTACAATATCAGTTTGTTAGTGTTTGAATTGTAATTATGGAAATTTAAGATTGTATCTTTATTTTTACGTGACATGTTTAGGAAGAAGAAATGAAAAAGGGAGAACTTGAAGCAGATACCGATAAGTTGATGCGTGAGTATAGAGCTCAGCTAGATGCAGAAAGGGCCTTGAAACTCTCCAAAGGAAGGAACTATTCTATTGACAAATCCCGAAAAAGTTATATCATCAACTTAAGATTATATAAATGTTCTTTGTGAGTAAGTTATCAACTGTTTTCTCCAATGATTTCACAGATAAGAAAGACAGAGATTCAAAAAAGAAAAGAAGCAAAAAGAGAAAGATGGTTATTCTAACTATAAGCAATGACCTTAGATGTTGCCATGTTTTTTTTATAGTTTCTATTAACCATGTTGTGTTGTTGCTTTGAGTTTGCAGCATTATTCGACATCAGAGTCGTCATCTAGTAGTGATGAAGACGAATCTAAAAGGTCAAGATCAAGTTCTAAAAGATCAAAAAAAAAGAGAAGAAGCACAAATCCAGCAGATACAAACATTCTAGTAAAAGTAAAGAAAAAACCGATGGCTTTGTACCACTCTCTAGATTCTTTGGCAATCTAAAGAGTTAAGACATTTCACATGAACAAAACATGCAAAAAGGGTTAGATCTTCCTCAATCTAAATACTCAAGTTAGGCAATGATTGTTTTCTTCCTTGTTGCTATGTATGCTGGATTGAAAGTTTATAATAATTCCCACATAATCAAGGGGAAATTGTTTTTTTAGACCAACAAAATAGTAACTATGTCCCCCTAGACTAATTTCTATTTTGCACAATTTTTGTCTTTAATACCCTTATGTATTTTCAAAAATAATTCAAATAAATAGTTTTATGAATAATTTTTTTTCTAAAATTGTAACTAGTGATAAAATACCTATATCAGCTTAGTGGTACTTTTTTCCGGTTCAAAAAATGTTTAAATTATAATTTCATATTTTGTTCTAAAAAAATTAGAACTGACAAAAATATCAAATCTACTTTTTTCATTAAGTTTAAAATGTTTAGAAAACGTTTTCTACGTAAATAATAGTAATCAAAATATGTTTAGAAATAAGAATCTACTTATTAATAAAAATCTAAACTCTGTAGAAATTGAAATCTACACATTACTATATTTCTAAAACATGTAGAAATTGATTTCAAATATGTATTATTGTATTCCAAATATAGTAGAATATATATTATATGGATAAAAATATTCAGTTTTAAAATATGGAAAGAAAATATTTGCAAATATTCAGTTTCCATATGTTAAAAAATCATTTTTTCAAAAAAAAACTTGAAAAATTACAAAACGTGCATATTTTAATTACTTGAATGTTTTCTTGACAACTAGTTTTTTCACAACACTTTAATATTTAATGTTTTCTTTTTTTAATTACTTTAATTTTTTTACAACACTTTAATTCATTATTATATTTTAATATTTAACTATTGTTTTTAATTGTAATTTTGAATTTTTAATTGCAAACAAGGGCATTATTTCCATTTACAACATTTTAATTAGTTATTTATTTTAACAACATTTTAATTATTTTTTACAACACATTAATTTATAATGTTTTATTTTATTTTAATTAATTTAATTTTCTATAAAAAATTAAGTATTTATTATATTTTAATATTTAACTATTGTTTTTTAATTTTAATTTAAAAGTTTTAATTGCAAATAAGAGCATTATTTCCATTTACAACACGTGAATATTTTTTTTGACAACATTTTAATTCTTTTTTACAACACTTTAATTTTTAATATTTTCTTTTATTTTAAGTACTTTGATTTTTTATAACAATTGAATTATTTAATTTTATAAAATATTTAGCCTAATGAGACATAAAGTATATAAGATTAGTCTAATGGGACATAGTTACCATTTTTTTGGCCTAAAAAACAATTTTCCCCATAATCATTCATTATCATTTTTTTAGTTTATTTGGTTCTAGAATATAATCTGACAACTAGATTTTGACCCGCGCTTTTCAAGCGCGGAAATTTTTTTAATTAAAATTTTATACAATTGATTTTTGTCTTTATTTAAAGTAGTATATTGATATAAAATCAGTAATCCGAAATTTGTGGTGATGATTGTTTTGCATTAGTTTTAAGTTTTCATTTTTTTTTAGATTTGGTTTTAGATTTTGATTTTGATTTTTAGTTTTTAAGTTTCTATTTTTTTATTTTCAGATTTTGGTTATGTTTTTAGATCTGCTGAGTTAGTCTGAACTGATATTATCAACAAACAAATCTCAAATAATCGAGACATCTAATTTAGAATTGAAAAGATGATAATTTAAAAAAAAATTGTAAGAGTTTATTTTTTAAATGAACAAAAACAAAAATATAATCTGCGTTATTAGCTATTGTTTTTTGTTTATAGTTTTTAGATTTGATTTTTAATTTTTCTTTACATTTAATTTTAAAAATATAATCAATAAATTATTTTATAAAAATAAGACAATGGTATATCACGATTTCCAAAATCTATTGGTTTCATAAAATTTGTATATTTCCATATTTGTTAATGAACTGTTAAGGTATGAAATCTATTACTTTAATATAATTAGTAAATTTCCATAATTCATATT
>JABAYD010034603.1:0-14359 GCA_014822095.1 Diplotaxis tenuifolia
GATATATTCTACCATATTTACCTAATAGTTTAACCAGTAGATACAATAAATCCACGGCCTCAGATTAAACAATAAGATTCAGAATATATGTTCTTCTAGGGTAGACGTGTGAAACTTTCGTTATAATTGTCTTCTACTGAAACAGCAGAACAACGAAGAAACGCCAGATATCATATTCTTCTTTCGTAGACGTATATGTTTTTGGTGTATTACCTATACTACCGCCCGTAGATCAATTTATTGTTAGAAGATTGCACGCTCTGAACGACCGTAGATGGCAGATCTAACTTACTACCTCATTTACCCTATTTTTGAAATTACTATTCCAAACATTTTTTGAATGTAAAAATATTTTTCATATATTGACATACTTATCTATTTCCCAAAAGAATATGATGTGTGTAATAAAAAACAAATGAATTTTTAAAATATTGTCCTATGGCGACAAAAAAACTATTGAAAAACGGTTATATTTTCTTCAATTTCTCACCACGATTTGCGTGGTTGATGATGATTCTCTCAATGTTGGGATGGTTTTCGTTTCAATTTCATCCACGACGTTGTTTATCCCCACGATTTTTTTTTTCAAAAGATCGTGATGAAGTGGTTTCCAAGCGGTTTTGCTGGAAGTGGGTTTATAAGAACGGTTTCGACTGTGTAGGTTTCCATCACTTCCTTTCTAATTTTCTAATAAAACTTCTTAATTGGCTTTGGCGATTCATCATTTTTCTAATGGCGGACAACATCCGATGATCCTTGCAAGACATCAATCTCGGAGCTGATGATGAACCTTTCGTCTTACCAACGGAGGTGGTGAGACAAGCGGAGGAGGAGAATCATTTTATTTTAATTGGACGCTCGGTGATGCCACGAAAGCAGAATCTTCGTGCAATCATCGCTACTATGCCTCATAACTGGGGTTTTGAGGGCCTCGTTCGTGGAAGAAACATTGAACACATACGTTTCCAGCTTGTGTTTCCTTCTGAGGAAGCTATGAATATGGCGATAAGGAGAGGTCTCTGGGTGTATGCGGATCGCATGTTGGTGCTTTAGAGATGGACTCCTATGATGGATATGGAGATGCTCAATTTTATTCATTCTAGATTCAAATCAGAGGAATTTCGCTGCAGTACATGAACTGTTCAGTGATAGTTAACATCATTCGTGTCCTTGGTGAGTATATCCAAATGGATTACAATGAAGAAAATGGAAACATAATGGAGTTTGTGAGGGTGCGTCTGAATTGGAATGTCAACCAACCTCTTAAGTTCCAGAGAAACTTCCAGTTTGTTGTTAGAGTTAACACTCTTCTCAGGATCCAGTACGAAAGACTCCAGGGCTTCTGTGAGACATGTGGTTTGATCACACATGATTCTGGTGCGTGTTTGATTCAGAATGGAGGAGGAGGCCAGAATGATGATGATGACATCAGTGGAAAGGACACAAATGTAGAGATGGTTCCAAACAGAGGAGTCATCATTGAGGAGATCAACAAGGAAACTAATGAAGAAGCAGTGGATGAAGCTCCTGGTGTTGAAGACCAGAATGTGGAAGCTCAAGAAGAATCTGAAGACCCGATTCAAGAGGATTATGAAAGAAATATAAGAGCATGGGAAGAGGAGAACTATGAGGATCATCTATGGAGTAGAGAGGCTAAACAGACGATGTTCTCAAGTGAGATCGAGGAAGAAATGGTGTATAATCCACTCTATCTGTATGGTCAACATATGCCGAAGGAGACTGCAACTAAAGCTCTTTTAAAGAGGAAAGCTCGGGTGTCATCTACTGCTGATAAGAATGGGGAATACTTCAAAGGAGAATCCAGTGGAACCAAACGTCTTAAAGGCAATGGCAGTGAGCAGACAGAGATGAGCGTAGCTTCTGAGGAAGCATATGTGATATCAAACACGGTGAGAGGCGCGATGGGCCCTGAACCGCAATTTCCACCATGAGGACAGCCTGTTGGAACTGTCGAGGGCTTGGCACATACTCGACAGTTCGACGCCTCAAGGAGATATGTCATAAGTATCTCCCAGACATTATGTGTTTGTCAGAAACAAAACAGCAAGATGACTATGTGCGTGATGTGGGAGTTCGGTTAGGAATTGCTCATTCTGTTATTGTACCACCGGTTGGAATAGGGGGTGTTCTTGTTATTTATTTCCAGCAGTCAGTTCAGTTGAATGTTATTAGTCAGTCTCCTCATCTCATAGATTGTAATGTGGACTTTAATGGAATGGTGTTCAATTTTTCTGTGTATGGTCATCCAAATCCTGCTCTTCGATACCATACTTGGGAAAGATTGATGAGATTGAGTTTATCTAGAAGAAATCAACCATGGCTCCTTCTAGGTGATTTCAATGAGATTTTAGGAAACCATGAGAAAGAAGGTGGAAGAGTTAGACCAAAGATATCATTTCATGAATTTAGACAAATGATGAGAACTTGTGAGTTGACTAATTTACATTCCATTGGGAACCGATTATCTTGGGTTGGTCAGAGAGGAGTGCATTTGGTCAAGTGCTGCCTTCATCGTACTATGGCTAACAATGCTTGGTTTGAAATGTTCCATGCATCCCAGACATAATTTCTGGAAATAAGTGAATCAGATCACAAGCCTTTGGTGACTTTTATCAGTACAAAAAGGGAGGAACCAGCCAGAATCTTTCGGTTTGATAGTAGAAAGATGAGTATAGCGGGGTTTACAGAGGCAGTTAGAAGAGGTTGGAGGGGCTCAGGACATACACAGCTTAAACATATACCTTTAACACAGAGGTTAAGCAATTGCAGACAACAGATATCTCGGTGGAAAAGACATAATCAAAACAATGCAGAGGAACATATTGGAACATTGAGAGCTATGTTGGATAAATCAGTAAATTCAGCCACTGTTACCCAACAACGAATGTCTGAGATTAAAGAAGAGCTGAATCAAGCCTATATAGATGAGTAGACATTTTAGAAGCAGAAGAGCAGAGTTAATTGGTTGAGATCTGGAGATCGCAATACAAGATATTTCCATGATGTCACCAAAGGGAAAAGGATTAAGAATACCATTAACTCGATACAAGATGATCATGGTGTTATCTTCAGAGGTAATAAAGAGATATCTCAGGTTGCAATTTCCTACTCATAGGACTTGTACAAGTCTGAAGTTTCAAATGATATACAGTTTGAGAGAGTCTTCTGTGATTTTCAGAAACGGGTTAAAGCTGAGATGAATCAAGAGCTTACAAAGATGGTTTCTGAAGAGGAGGTGTATAGAGCGCTGATGGATATAGGAGCACATAAAGCACCAGGTCTAGATGGGTTTTCAGCAGTGTTTTTCCAAACTTACTGGGATGATATAAAGGAAGAGATTATGAAGGAAATCATCAGTTTCTTTGAGACAGGGCATTTGGATCAGAAAATTAGTCACACCAACTTATGTCTTATACCTAAGGTCAACCATCCGACTGGAATGAAAGAGTTTCTTCCTATTGCTCCTGTAACATGTCCTACAAGATTATTACAAAAGTCCTTGTGAGCAGGTTCAAGCAGCATCTTGGTAACATTATATCTGAAAATCAAAATGCGTTCATTCCGGGACGCATGATATCAGATAATATTGTGGTAGAACATGAGATTTTTCACTGCTTGAAGGGTAGGAAAAGATAGACAACGTCGTATATGGCAGTGAAAACAGATATCCCAAAAGCATATGATCGATTAGAGTGGAAGTTTCTAGCTGAGACAATGAGATTTATGGGTTTTGACAGTGTCTGGATACGTTGGATTATGGAGTGTGTTACAGGGGTCAGATACTCGGTCTTGATCAATGGAAAACCAGAAGGTTACATCACGCCAGCTAGAGGGCTTAGACAAGGTGATCCTCTGTCACCTTATCTATTTATAATGTGTGCAGAGGTATTATCTCACTTAATGACTAAGGCAGTGAGGGATAGATCTCTGATGGGAGTGAAAATTTCGATTAGTGCTCCTACAGTTAATCACTTGCTCTTTGCGGATGATTCTTTGTTGTTCTCCCGGCAAATGTGAAAGCAACTAAGAAGCTTATGAGTATTTTCAGGACGTATGAGGATTTATCAGGACAAGTCATCAACCTCACCAAGTCATCAAGTACTTTTGGAGCAAAGGTTAATCGTATAGATAAAACAAAGATGAGGAGCTTATTAGGGATACACAATGAAGGTGGGATTGGAAAGTATTTGGGTTTACCAGAACAGGTGGGGACAAAGAAGAGTGAAATGTTTGCTTATATTATAGATAAGATAAAGGCAGTGACTAAGAGCTGGAAATAGAGGAACTTATCTCAAGGTGGGAAGGAAGTGCTACTCAAAACCATTTCGGTGGCAATGCCAATCTATTCTATGAATATTTTCCGGTTACCTAAAGATATTTGGACAGAGATTAATGGAATACTTGTGAGATTCTGGTGTGGGTCTGGAGAGAATAAAGTTCTACATTGGTATGCTTGGGATAGTGTTAGTGTTCCGAAGAGGGAAGGGGGACTTGGGTTTAAAGACTAGGAGATTTTCAATCAAGCTCTTCTCAGCAAACAATTTTGGAGGATTATGCAGAATCCTAATTGTCTAATGGCTCGTATGTTTAAGGCAAGATATTTTTCGGATGGAGATATACTGAAGGCAAAGGTTAAACAGAAAGCTTTATATGATTGAAAATCCATACTTTATGAACTTGAAACAGAAGTACATCTTCTATTTGAGTGTCTATACGCTGTCAATATCTGGAGACCTTCAGGTGTATCAAACACGGTCATAAATAATCCATCTACTACTCTAGAAGCGAAGATAGAGGTATGTCTACAATGCTCTTTATCATCTCAACTTCGTCACTTCCAAGATTTGCCTCTATGGATCTTATGGAGGATTTGGAAAAGCAGAAATGTGTTGGTTTTTCAACAGAAAGAAACTCATTAGAGATCAATTTTAAGATTTGCACGGGAAGATGCAGAAGAGTGGAGAAGGAATGATAGCTTACCAACAATAGGGGCTAGTGGTAATGGAAGTATTGTTGCTGGAGGTACTGATATGAAGTGGACGGCCACCGATGGGATGGTTAAGTGTAATACGGATGGAGATTTTCATCATGAGCGAAATGATAGTTCGGCTGGTTGGGTTATTAGGGATGATAATGCTGTCTATAAAGGATCGGCACATGCTAGAGGAAAACGAGTACATGATGCATTGGAGAGCGAATTGCAGGCGATTTTAATGGCTTTACAACATTGTTGAAGTTTGGGACATAGAATCATAGTGCTGGAAAGTGATTGTCAAAAGGAAATTGATATACTCAATAATAAGAAGCTACACTTTGGATACTTAATTGGATCAGAGATATCCGATGGTGGACGAGGAAATGCCAACAAGTTCGATTCCAATGGACTTCTAGGAAGGCTAACAGAGTTGCGGATTGTTTAGCTAAAAAAGGTTGATGCATCCTTTGATTTTCAGTATCATTATTGTGTTCCTCAATATTTACATGTATTGTTACATGTAGACAGCTGAAGTGCTTCTTGGTAATAAAATCAGATGTTATAAAAAAAAAAATAATCAGGTACAATACAAAAAAACAAATAAAATATATTAAGCATTTCGTCCATACAAATAGATATATTTTCTTACGAATATTTATTTTATATTGTAATAATTTCAAAACCAATATAAGAAATTTTTATTTATGTTTTCGAAAAACTTGAATCAAATATCATATCATATATCACAAAAATTTCATTAAAATATATTTTTTATTCTTATGTTGAAATTTAAAAAAAAAATGCTCACATATTAGAATTATTTTTAGAAAATCTCTATATTTATGCAGATATTTTATTCATATGTAATTATAAATTATTCTATATCTTAGTTTTAACTTTTATAATAGAAAATTTATTGCAAGATAACAAAAATTATATTAAATTATCTTTTTTTATATTTTAATTTTACTACTGTAAATTCACTTTTTAATTATATTATTAAATATATTAAATCATTCGAATGTGACAAAACATTAACCACTCTAATTTTTATCGCGGGAGTTTATAACCAAGAAATCATTTTATAATCACTCCACAAATAATAGTACAAAGATTAATGACCAAAAATGTGACCAAGTGTAGTTTCAATAAACCAAACCCAAAAATCTGAATCGAACCCCACCCAATAAAAATGAATTCAAACCAATCAAAATCCGAAATAAATATTGAATGTAATTTTTTTACGGTATTTTGGGTTATAAGTTTTATCTAAACCGAATTCAAACTTAAATGATATATGAAAGTATCCGGAACTTCAAGTTCTAAAAAAAAACTTGTACCCTATCCAATCTTAATTTCTAATATGTATCCAAAACATATATGTATATGTATATATATATATATTAAGATACCTACAATAACTAGCTATTACATGAATAATTAATTCAAATATTACGTCTAATATACATTTTAATTTGGTTAGTATTAATGTTTTTATGTTTGATATTGTATTTGAATTTTAGTTATGAGTAAATTTGTTATGAAGTTTAAGCAAAGTTTCTTTTAAAAAAGTTTAAACAGTGTTTTTAAGATTATAAAATTATTAATTATTAAATTGACTTTTTTATGCTTCATCATGTATGATTTTCATTCATGGAATATTTTTGTTTTTCGTGAATAATGATATATTTATTATTGTCACATATAATTCAACGACAAGTTTCGTATGGTTGATAGATGAACTTCACAAAAGTATTTGAAAGGACAACAATACCTACAATAACTAGCTATTACATGAATAATTAATTCAAATATTACGTCTAATATACATTTTAATTTGGTTAGTATTAATGTTTTTATGTTTGATATTGTATTTGAATTTTAGTTATGAGTAAATTTGTTATGAAGTTTAAGCAATGTTTCTTTTAAAAAAGTTTAAACAGTGTTTTTAAGATTATAAAATTATTAATTATTAAATTGACTTTTTTATGCTTCATCATGTATGATTTTCATTCATGGAATATTTTTTTTTCGTGAATAATGATATATTTATTATTGTAACATATAATTCAACGACAAGTTTCGTATGGTTGATAGATGAACTTCACAAAAGTATTTGAAAGGACAACAATACAATTTGGAGAAAGCTAAATACATAAATTATTAAAAGAACTGAAATAATATTGAATTTAATAAAGTATAAATTAATATTTTTAGAACATATAATCCAAAATCAAAACTAGTTTAGGTTCAACTGAATCTTAGACATGTGACAAAATACGAACCGAACCCGACTAAATTCAAATCGAATTCAACTTAAAGTTTTATAATATTTCAATGGGGTGGTAATTATTATATGTGTCCTAATAATCTTCTTATATTATAATTGGTTTTCATGATTAATAAACAAAATTTAGCCGAACAGAAAAAAATATCCTACATTAAGAATATAAATATTTTTTACCTTTTAGATAAAGTTTTATATTTAACTATTTGTGAATATGTCATTTAGAAAAGTTAAATATGAATAATAGTACTAAATGAAAAGTTAAACTAATTTTTTTCCAAAAATATTAAGTGAAAATAGGAATGAAAACAACGGAAACATGTGTTTCGCCACGAGTCGCAGTACCTCACTCCCCACCCGTCTCGCCTCTTCTTTCTATATAAAAGAACATCGTGACACTGAAATTCACCGCTAAAACAACACAACTGTGCCCGCAAGCTAAGAGAGAGACAGAGAAAATGGTTCTAAAGGTGTATAGAATCTTAGTTTGTAAAACTCAATGAATAAGAACTACTTTTCTTATTAATAACTTGAGAAAATAACTCAAAACTTAAGTTCTCAATCTCACAAACTCAAACTCATTATTGCTTTAGAAAACTCTCAAAAACTAAAGCTCACAACTCTCACAATTCATCGGTTATGCTACAACCCTAGCATCTCCTTATATAACCTCACAAAATTTCCTAGACTCATTTGGTAAACATAAATAGATATTTTTCTAATCTATAACTCAATAGAATTAGGTTGCTTACTTCTTAAGCTAACTTTCAAACTTATCCAACAAGGTGTATAGACCTCACTTTTCTTCACTGAAGCGAGCTCTAGTAACGCTTATCGAGAAGGGTATCGCTTTCGGGACCGTCCCCGTCGATCTCATGAAAGGAGAACACAAACAGCCTGCTTATACCTCGCCTTACAGGTTCCTTACTCGATCTCCTCTGTTTCTTTCTTTCTTTCCTTTTCAAGATTCTGATCATCTTCTTCGTTTCTTCTGATTCAGCCTTTCGGTACTGTCCCTGCTGTTGTGGACGGAGACTACAAAATCTTCGGTACCACGGAAACCACAACACATCTCAATTTTAATACATATCCTTTTTTCTTTGAAAGAATAATTTTCTTACATATCAAACAAAGTTCTGTTCTTTTTTTGGTGCTCTTGTATGTTCTTTTTTTTCTTGATGGTTTTTTTCAAATTTTGACAGAGTCACGTGCCGTCATGAGGTACGTTTCTGAGAAGTACAGGTCCTAAGGACCCGACCTTTTGGGGAAAACGTTGAAGAAAGAGGACTAGTTGAGCAGTGGCTTGAAGTGGAGGCGACTACTTACCTCCCACCGCTACTGAACCTGACACTTCACATAATGTTCTCATCAGTCATGAGATTCCCGTCTGATGAGGAGCTGATCAAGGAGAGCGAAGAGAAACTCTCAGCTGTTCTCGATGTGTAAGATCTGTATTGGTCTTCTGGGCCTTTGTTTCTGATTTGATTTGGGCCTCCGGATTCATCTTATAATGGGCCTCATTTACAACCCCCCCCCCTCAAACTTGTGGTGGGGCTTGCTTCCACACCAAGTTTGGTTCTCAAATACACAAACTCTCTAAGCGGCAAGGATTTGATGAAGATGTCTGCAGTTTAAAGATGAGCTGGTATGTGTTTCCTCGATCAACCCCAGAGCTACCTGTTCACGAACGTAGTGGTAGTCTGTGTCAAAGTGTTTAGACCGCTTGTGAAGAGCCGGATTCGTGCTCGTTATCACATAAGAGCATTGTAGCATGCAGCTGAGGAATACGAAGATCACGAAAAAGGTTCGACATCCAGGTGAACTCTTGTGCTGTAGTTGCCAGAGCTCGGTACTCAGCTTCTGTTGATGACTTAGATATAGTTTCTTGCCGTTTAGCTGACCATGAAATCAAATTTAATCCCAAGAATGTACAGAAACCTGTTGTGGAGCATTTGTTTGCTAACAACCAGCCCAGTCACTATCACAATAGGCAAGAAGAGAACGATTCTGATCTTTCTTCATGCTAAAACCAAGATTCGTTGTTCCTTTCAGGTATCTTAGTATCCGTTTCAAGAGCCCAAAGTCTGTTACAGTTGGAAAATGCATCCATTGACAGAAAAAATTCATTGCATATTGTATATCAGGCCTTGTTATTGTAAGGTATTGAAGCTTACAAGCTAGGATCCTGAAATACGTTGGTTCTGGAAAATGGCTAGACTCCACATTTTCAAATCTCTGTGGAAGAGGAGTGGGCATGGGATTGCAGTCTGCCACTGCAGCAACTTGAAGGATGTCTTCAACATAGGCTTGTTGATGTAAGAACACGCCATTAGGATGATTCACTATCTCTATACCCAAGAAGTACTCAGGAACTCCCATGTCTTTCAGTGCAAACCGGTGAGCTAGAGCCGTTACCAACTATTATCTTAGTATGCGTTTCAAGAGCCCAACGTCTGTTACAGTTGGAGAATGCATCCGTTGACAGACAAAATTCACTGCATATTGTATATCAGGCCTTGTTATTGTAAGGTATTGAAGCTTACCAGCTAGGATCCTGAAATACGTTGGTTCTGGAAAAGGGCTAGACTCCACATTTTCAAATCTTGTGGAAGAGGAGTGGGCATGGGATTGCATTCTGTCATTGCAGCAACTTGAAGGATGTCTTCAACATAGGCTTGTTGATGTAAGAACACACCATTAGGATGCTTCACTATCTCTATACCCAAGAAGTACTCAGGAACTCCCATGTCTTTCAGTGCAAATCGGTGAGCTAGAGCCGTTACCAACTGTTGTAATAGTTGTTGATCATTTACAATGAGAAGAATGTCATCCACATAGAGTAGAAGAACCAGTGAATCCTTTCCGCGATGATAAGTGAACAAGGAGGGATCAGACTTACTGCAGCAGAAACCAAACTCAATCAAGAACGTGTTGAACGTGTAAAAACAGGCCCTTGCAGCCTGTTTTAAGCCATAAAAAGCTTTTGTGAGTTTGCAGACATAATCAGGTTTGTTTGGATCCACAAATCCTTTTGGTTGATACATATATACTGGCTCTTCTAGATCACCGTGTAAGAATGCATTAGTAACATCCAGTTGTCGTATCTCCCATCCTTTTGTGATAGAAACCCCAAGTACTAGTCTGATTGTTGAGGTTCGAACCACTGGACTAAAGGTATCCAAGAAATCAACTCCCTCTTCTTGTTGAAAACCTTTTGCAACTAGTCGAGATATGTATTTCTTCACCGTACCATCAGGATCGTATTAAACTGTATGCACCCAACTACTGGTAACCACATTCATATCTTCTGTATGAGGAACAAAGGTCCATGTGTGAAGCATATGAATGTTCTCCATTTCTGTTAAAACAGCGTCATTCCACCCCGGATGTTTCATTGCTTCTGCAATGTTCTTTGGTATGTATGTCGAGTATTTTGTCGTCAGAAGAGCATACCGAGCATTTGGTTTGCGAATACCAGCTTCGGCTCTCGTCTGCATAAGGTGTTGGTTGGGGAGGCAGCACTACTGGTACTTCAACATTCTGATGTGGAGGGGTTGTAGCTTCATGATCTTGATTGTGGATACCATCAGCAACAGGGATAATCTTAGCTTGGGGATCTCTTTGAGGCACTGTAAGGAACCGTGTTATATGTTCATCTTGTTGAGGTATTGGGGTGGTGTGGGTTGCACTTTGCCACACCTTTAGCAAAGGAGTTTCATATCTCGGTACTAAATCTTTGTAGTTAGCTTTGTAGGGGAAGCATTCTTCATCAAAGGTGGCGTGTCTAGTGATATAAACTTTACCCGTCGGAGGATACAAACATCTGTACCCCTTGTACTGAGAATTGTTCCCACAAAGACACATTGCAGAGACTTTGGTTCAAATTTGTGAGCTTGAAGCGACCTCAGACACGGATAACATGCTGCTCCAAACGCTCTGAGAGTTCCATAGTGAGGTTTGACCTTCCACAGCTTCTCATAAGGGCTTCTGGTATTTGTTGTTTGAGCAGGAAGTAAGTTGATATTGTGACATGCCGTAGAGAAGGCTTCTACCCAGTACTGAAGAGGAAGATGGCCTTGATACATCATAGACATGCCAAGCTCTACTACATGCCGATGCTTCCGTTCTGCACACTATTTTGTTCCGGAGTATAAGGACATGAGATCCTGTGAAGAATACCACTATCTTGTATTACTTTCTTCGTGGTGTGTTTGATGCATTCTCCACCTCCATCTGACTGAAACTGTTTGATTTTCGTGTTAAACTGATTCTCAACCATAACTTTGAATGCATCAAACACTTGACTAAACTATGTTTTATTATGCATTGGATAAATCCAGCTGAACCGAGTACAATCATCAACAAAGATAGCATAAAAGAGAAACCCATGAGTAGATACAATAGGTGAAGGACCCCATATATCACCACTATCAATCCTTTCTAAAGGTTCAGAGGTACTAGACCGAGACTTAAAAAAAAGTAATCTACTATTCTTCCCCAGCTGGCAAGACTCACAAACGGGAGAAGTGCTGCTCTTATTCATTGTTATTTCCTTGCAGGCTTTGAGTTGTTGAAAAACCTTGGAGTTGGAGTGTCCTAACTGGAGATCCCAGATATCTTCAGAAGCTACTACCTGACGATCTGAGAAATAAGCTTCTAACTCCAGATTCCTCAACGTATATAACCCATTACTTATGTTTCCCTTGACCACCACTTTGTTTTTAATCAGATCAATAATGTAGACATGGTTAACATCAAAGAAAACACCACACATGTGGTCTGTACACAGTTTACTAACAGATAGAAGGAATTTCTTTATATCAGTACATTCTAAGACCTCATTGAGTGATAGAGTACCTGAACCATAAGCAATGGTGGTTGAACCAACATGTGTGATCCGAAGGTAAGCCCCATCTCCAACCATTACGGTATCATTTCCTTCATACGGATGGGATCCTTGAAGATTAGAAGCAGAGGAAGTGATGTGAGTAGTAGCTCCGGAGTCAGGATATCAGTCTTTGTCATCTGAGACACGCATGGAGGAGAATGCTGCATCAGATTGATAGTTGTTATCAATTCTATTAGTAGCATTTTATGGCCGTATGACCGATCCTTCCACAAATCTGACATGTTGGTCTCTCTCCTTAGTTGTTGGTGTTGGACTGATGTTGAACAAAACCACGTCCTCTACTAGAGAAACCTCCACGTCCTTGTAAGAACCATGTCCTCTGCCACGGTAGTTAGGATTGTAGTGGGGTCTGTAGTTGTTGTTGTCTCCAACCTTCTGAGTTGCGTACGCCACATGAGGGTTGACAGTTGGGTATCCTCATAAGACTTCAGTTTAGCATCAAAACCCTTAACCTCTGAGATGACATCAGTGACGGTGGGGGCTGGAAACTTGGTGAGGGAGCTCTGAATCACAGTAGTAATAGGGTCATACTCCCTTCCAGAACCATTTAGGAAACCAAAAATCTTCATAGACTCATCAACAGGTTTACCAATGGCGCTCAAGGAATCACAAATGGAGTTGAAGTTTCTGCAATATACCGAGAGCTCGGTGTCTTTCTTTGTGAGTAGTTGAAGACTTCGGCGTAGAGAGAACTCTCTTGACAACGAGCTCTTGTTGAAATTTTTGCCAAGAGAAAGCCAGACCTCACGAGATGTGGAAAGTGTATGAACCGTTCCCAACACCTCCTCAGACAACGTTCCAAAGAGCCACGAACAAACAAGCTGATCAGTATCAAACCATGCTTCAAACTGAGGGTTGGATTCTTCAACATCGACCACTCCATTACGAACGGTTCGGGTTTGTTGAGGTGTGGTAACAGCTCCGTTGAGAAAATCCAACCGCTTCTAACTAGACAGCAGAGACTCGAACTGTGTCTTCCATAGTAAGTAGTTACTATCCGAGAGCTTGAGCGTGACAGAGCTCAAGACGTGAACTTTACTGGGAAAAGGGTAGGGGTTTGCAGGATCTGCCATTAGAGCACATGTTAAGGTTTTTGACAGCTCTGATATCATATGAAAGTAAAAGAAATGACAAGGATCTTTCTGAATAATACTTTCTTTCACAATGATAAGGAGAAGTTTTTACATGAGTATTTATAAAACCAATTGAACAATCTCGATGGTGATACAACTGTCATAGTCAAAGATAAGAAGACACTATCCAGAAAATAAGGACAAGAGAGGATAGAACCTATTGTGGCTCGTTTCCAGCTGGTTAACCGTACAATCCACTCCTCTGCAACTAGACAAACTGCTTTTTGAGAGAAGACCGTTGGTGAAGATCTGTATTGGTCTTGTGGACCTTTGTTTCTGATTTTATTTGGGCGTCAGGATTCATCTTATAATGGGCCTCATTTACATGAGGCACATCTCTCAAAGTGCAAGTACTTGGACGGTGATTTCGTGAGTTTGGCTGATTTGGCTCACCTCCCGTTTACTAATTACTTGGTGGGTCCCATCAGGAAAGCTTACATGATCAAAGATAGGAAACACGTGAGCGTGTGGTGCGACAGTATTAGCAGCCGTCCTGTGTGAAAGGAGACTCTTGAGAAGTATTCATTCCCGGCTTGAGAACATGATGTTGATGTTGTTTATGTGTTCACGTGAGGTTTAATAAGCACAGTGGAACTCTATGTCTCCTCTTATGTAATGTTACCTCTCTCTTTTGTAACTCTGAAGTCTTTGTGTCGTTGAGTGAGTTTTTTTAATTAGACGAATTTAATCATCATACTTCCATTTAGACAACAATAAAGGTTTACACAATGTTGAAGGAATATAACATCATTCATGGGCTCTTACCTAGTAATAGTATATATGTACATTGGTTCAAATATATCTTCCTATGTGTAAATTTAGCCCAATTTTGAACATGGATTTCTAACATCTAATAATGGAGATGTAATGTTGAAGGTTAAGATTGATAATATCCTTATTGATAACACTGTTGATGATCGAATATCTTAGAGACCAGCTAGTGGAAAAGAGCATTTGCCGTGTGATGTCACTCAAATTTTTCTTCAGTGTTCTAAAAAATCTTCAAGTGGTTGGCTGAAATGTAATTATGTATG
>JABAYD010034606.1:0-13176 GCA_014822095.1 Diplotaxis tenuifolia
GTTGGCATCTTCAGCCATTGTGGGTCAGTAATAACCCGCTCTTTTGGCTCTTAACAGCAGGCTCCTTCAACTGGAATGAGATCCGCAGTCTCCATCATGTAGCTCCACGAGGATTCTGGCTGCTTCCTGCGGCGAGACGCATCTTAGGTAAGGTCCAGAGAGTAACCTTCTATATAATTTTCCATCAGAGATACAGTACCTCGTGGCGTGTTTCTTGATTCTTCAACTCTCGTTGTGGTCCTCAGGGAGGATATCATCCTCTAGATATTGGATTATTGGGGTCATGCAAGTGTTTCCATCATTGATAGTTGAGACTTCCTCGTATTGAGTTTCCTCTAATGATGCCGGCATTTTGAGTACGAGCAGGGGAATGCTCAGTTATCTATTCGTGTGGAGAGCGGACCCTAAGTTAGCGAGGGCATCCGCTTGTGAGTTTTGTTCTCATGGGATTTGAGTGAGCCTGCAGTTTTTGAATCTTTTAGTAAGACGCTGCGCCACGGCCAGGTGTTGAACCATGTTGTTGTCCTTTGCCTGGTATTCTCCTTGCACTTGGTTGATTTTTAGTTGGGAGTCGCTGTAGACCTGGATGTTTCCTGCCCCCATATCGTATACAAGTTCAAGTCCCGCGATCAAGGCCTCATATTTCGCTTTCGTTGTTAGTATCCTTGAAATTTCATCTCAGGGCTCTTGTCGGGGATGTAAGAAAAATTCCGACTCTAAAGCCTAGTTGTCTGAGATGTTGATGATGATCCTCAGAGCCGACATTCGGCCTCTCAGTCGTTGGACCTCTTTGACGTTTCTCGTGGACGGTATCAAGTGGATTGCCCTTATTTGCTCTGGATTTTCCTCTATGCCCCTGCGAGCCACAATGTATCCAAGGAATCTCCCAGATCTGATGCCGAAAGAGCATTTGGCGGGGTTAAGTTTCATGTTGTACTTCTGGAGAGTGGAGAAGGCTTGTTGCAGATGTGGTATGTGGTCCTTGGCTTCTAAGGATTTAACTAGCAAATCGTCGATGTAGACCTCCATGGTTAGTCCGATTTGATCGGCAAACATCATGTTCACCAGCCTTTGACACGTAGAGCCGGCGATCTTCAGTCCGAAAGGCATAACTTTGTAACAGTAGATTCCTCTAGGCGTCATGAAGGATGTTTTCTCTTGATCCGCCGGATGAATCAATATTTGATTAGAGCCAAAGAAAGCATCCATGAAGCTCATCAACTGATGTCATGCCGTAGCGTCCACTAGTTTATCAATGTGACGTAATGGAAAGGGATCCTTCGGGCAAGAATTTGTTGAGGTCCGTGAAGTCTATGCAGACTCTCCAGTTTCCATTCTTTTTCCTAACTACAACCACGTTGGCCACCCACTCAGGATACGGCACCTCTCGGATGAAGCCTGCGTTGAGTAGATTTTTAACCTCCTTGTTGATTATCGCGTCCTTTCAGGAACGAACTTTCTCTGTTTCTGCCTGACAGGTTGATACTACGGGTCCACGTGTAATTTAGGGATGATGACTTCCGGGTCAGTCCAGGGCATATAAAAGTGGGACCATGCGAAGCAGTTAGAGTTCGATCGGACGAAATCTATCAGTCTTCTTCTTAGTCCTCCATATGTGGCGATGAGGGACCATTCTGTACCCGTTGCGGGATCGCATTTTTTCTTTAAGAGTCATATGATAGCAAGATCAAGAGCTTTCTCGATCCCTTTTAATTTCTCTTACACCCCAGGGTGTGGGAAATTTCACCGATTGGTGGACCATCGATGGAACGGCTCCCATGCCGTGAATCCATGGTCTCCCTAAGATTATGTTGTAGGGTAATTGGCTATCAACGATAAATAATTTAGTTTACAGGCAGACCCCTTCGGTATAGACCGGAAGGATCGCTTCTCCTGCCGTCTGCTTGATCTCTCCGCTGAATCCTATGAGTGGAGTTACCTTTTTCGTCATAACACTCGCGTCCAGTCCCAGATCTTGGTAAGCGGTCTGGAAGATGACGTTACTTGTACTTCCGGCATCTACCAGTACTCTTCTTACTAGACAGTTCACTACAGTGAGCGATATCACCAGGGCGTCATGGGGGGAGCTGGGCCCCTTCCCAATTCTCCGTCTTAAAACTTATGTAGCTTCGGTTTGTTCCCATGTTCAAGTTGATATTCCTTGCGACACGTAGTTGCATCGCCTGCTATAGCACCTCCAGATATGATGTAGGCTGCTTGGTTTTGAAGATCGTCGAGTTGTTTCTAAAGCTCGGCTTCCCTTAGGGTAGTCTCTAGTAGATCGTTTGACTCACCCATTGGCATCATCACGTAGTTTCGATTACCCCCTCCTTCTAGCGCTAAATTGTTTGGGGATTTTTGTGTAGGCTCTTTATGAGTACCACTGAACGATGAGAGAGCTAGTAGTTCGTATAGATTTGAGGGTATTTGAAGTGTATAGAGAGAATTTATTAGTAATAGGAAGAGATAATAAGAAAAGTAAACTTGAAGAGATGTTTATTAGATCGAACAAGAGGGGGTTACAAGATATTGGTATAAACCCTAGTTTTAGCCGTCTACGTCTAATCTTCAAGTCTAAAAGAGTCGATCCCCTGCTTTCGGGTTTTAGTCTTCTTTATATAGTCGTCGCTAGGTCGGTTCTAGTCGGTTTAAGCAGATGGAAGTCTTCCATATTCGAATATGTAGAAGGATCTGGAGGTCTGGATCCTGCCTGGAGCCTGGAGAAAATAATACCTGAATATTTTTCACCAACACATCTCATTAGACTGTTTGCCAAAGTGAGCGATATGACCAGAGCGTCATGGTGGGGACTAGGACTTCTTCTTCCTTTGCAGTGAAGGTTATTTCGTCTGTTCCCAAGAGCTGTAGTTTTTGCTTGACCGTCTCCATACCTAGCTTAAGGTTCCAGGTGTTCTTCCTCGCGCCTGCATGACTAATGTCGCTAATCTCTGAACCTTCTGATATGACAAGAATTACTCGGTCCTGCCGAGGTGGGGACGCATGAGCGGTTCCGGTCGATTTCTTGGGGGTCTCTTTGTTTAGAAGAGCCTTAGCCTTCTCACAAAGGAATTCTCGGAGATGCCCCTTCTGGACGAGATCGTTGACTTCTATCTTGAGTGCAATGTAGTTCTCCGTTTGTGACTATGGTCGTGGTGGAAGTCACACCAAAGATCAGGGTTCCTGAAGGAGTCTGCCTCCTTCATCTTCGGAGGCCATTTGACTGTGGACCCATCTACCTCAGAGCATAGATGAGTTATGGTTTCGATAGAGATAGGTGCGAGATATTTGGCCAAGTAGAGACATACATCCCTTCTGCCCTTTTTGGCGGACGGTTCATGTACCTGCCCTGGTTCCGGCTTCCTTGGTCTTTTGCAGATTTCTGGGAGGACCTCTCGTCCTGATCGTTTCGATCTGGTATGATGGCTTTCTGGTCCTGCTTCTGCTGCGCCTTGGCACGGTTTGCAACATCTTCCTCTCACTTTACTTGGGCGCATTCTCGAGAGAGCACGTCTTCCATGGTTTTGCATTGATACTTTGTCAGTTCCTTGTAGAGATCCCCGTCTGGAAGTAGGCCTCTCTTGAAGGCTGAGATCGCGGTGGTGATGTTACATTCTTGAGTTGATACCTTCTCCTGAATGAAAGAGCTATGTAGTCACAGAGAGGTTCGAGTCGGTGCTGAAGGATCTCGTAGAGGCTGTCTGAGGTTTTCTCCAGGTTTTGGCTGCTTGTGAACTGCTCCACAAACTTGTCGCTAAGGATAACGAACGACGATATGGACCTGGTAGGTAGGTTGATATACCATTGCAAAGCGGCCCCGATCAGAGTAGAGCTGAATCCTTTGCACATGGTGGCTTCACGAGATCCCCTTAGTGGAGCAACAGTGAGCATCCTTTGCTTATATTGGGTGATGTGGTAATCTAGATCAGTAGTACCGTTGTACATCTTGATTCAGGGGAAAGAGAACTTCTTCGGCATCTCGATGAGGGCGATCTCGTCCGCAAAGGGGGTGTCGGCGTGGGAACCGTGATTAATCTTCCGAATTGGAGGTGCTATCCCTGGAAGTCTTTCCACCATAGGTTGCATAGCGTCGAACTTCTAGGAGAAAACCTGCTCCAGATATGCGGTGACAGAATCTAGAGGCCTCCATCTCCGAATCTGACTCGGAGTCACTGGATATCGTCTTGTGGGTCTGGGCATCTCTGGTCTTATCGTGCGGTACCCCAACATCGTCTGGGTGTTAACGAACGGTGTTTCCTTCGGCTCCAGGTGCATCTAGGCTAGGCATGGACCGAACTCGCGCGCGGAAGCGTCACTTCTCGGAGAACAAGATTTTTCAGATTCAAACTGGGTGAGCTTCTCAGTGCTTTGCTCCAGCTTCTTTGAATGCTCGTCTAGCTTCTCTTTCAGGCTTTGGACTTCAGAAGAGAGTGCGGGATCGCTGGTAGCCTCCCCAGCTCTGTGCAAGTCGGTTACGTGGCTCTGCATTGCGTCGATCTGTTTTTGGAGTTCGCCTTCTCTTGGAGTAGCCTTTGGTAGGTTGTCTGACTCACCTATCGCCATCTTCACGTAGTTTAGATTACCCCCCTCTTTCTCCCCTTTTTCTAGAGGACACCTTACAACTTATTATGATTTCATGATTTATACCTATATTACTATATATTAATTAAGCATTATGGTTTCATACTCATATGTATGCTAAGAGTCTACGGACAAAGCTTATATAATAAAATAGTTCTGACTATAAAAGTAGTAGGTAAACCACAATACTTAAAGGGACATTTAATCCTGGATCAGGTCCAATGAAACCTTCGATCCAAGTCAAGCTTCAACAATACGTGGTATGTCCACACAAAATCAACGGGTATGAGACTAAAGGCATGAATGGGTCTACGCAAACCTAAGTATGCTGTCACTACCTGTTTGGGGATTTTTGTGTAGGCTCTTAGTGAGTACCACGAAAAATGAGTAAGCAGTTTATCTGTATAGATTCGAGGAAGTTTGAAGTGTTTAGTAAGGGTTGTAGAGAGAATAATAAGAAAATAGGCTGAAAGAGACGTTTATTAGATTATCAAGCAAGACAAAGAGAGATTACAATGAGGATCACGATAAACCCTAGTTCTTAGCTGTCTCACCCTAGTCTCTAAAGAAAAAAGAGTTAATCCCTTGTCGTAGGATTGTAGTCTTCCTTATATAGTCGTCTTTAGGTCGGTAATAGTCGGTTTTAAGGAGATGGAAGTCTTCAATATTCGGAAATATGGAAGGTTTTCCCTATCAAAAATTTTCCATTTTCTTGATCAGGGAGCGGGTACAGAGACCGATGCCGGGGTTCCTCTTAGCAGGGATCTTGAGGTTTCCCTTATCAGTGACGCGGAGGTCTGGACCCTGCGTGGAGGCTGGAGGATATAATACCTGAATATTTTTTCCCAACAGTTTGTGCCTTATTTCTCGATTTCATCATCTAATTCGGGGAATAACCTGTGCACTCAAGTCAACCAGAGTTGCTCATTCTCAGCAGGCTTCTTGTAGGTAGGGTTGTGTTCCTATGATCTTTTTGTTCCGGGTTCCACTCAAGTCGGAACTCATTCTGAACCCAAGCGAGGACCGGTTCTCCCTCGCTTAACTGAGACTAGATAGCAGCTTGTCACGTTTCTGGATGTCGTAGAGTCTGGAGCCTTGATTGTTGAAGGATTATATGGAGTCTTCCATAGTAAATGACCGGAGTCTTCCATAGTAAAGGACCGGAGTTCTTGCCAGCATGAACTTACTTCCTTTTTGAAGGATTGTTTTCATCAATGCATGAGATCTTTGAGGCTTCACGCGCCGGAGGAGATCTTATTTGAATTTTGAATCTTCCTCGAAGATCCAGGATTTTTAGGGCACGCCATCTCGTTCTTTTTAAAAGCTCCAGTATTTCTTCTTTGGTTCCCAATTCAGTCAGTGACATCCCCATTTCAGGTATTATCTTTAACCCTTTCATTTTCTTTTTCCTTGAGAATCTTCTAGATAGACTCGTCGAGCCGATTAGGGCTAGAAGTTGATTCTTTCATTGTTATTCCAGTTTGTTAAATAGAATCAATCAGAGCCATGTCTAAACGCCATGCTTCTCCCGATACTTCCGATGTACATGAAGCGAGATCAAGAAGGACGACATATTCCAATATATCGCATTCCTATAGCTCTTCAGACCCTTGAAAGGAATCAAACTTTGATGTGATGTATCCCACGCCGTTGGCTTAAGCTCATGTGGCTCCTATTTTGATAGGGCCTGCCTTGTCGGTTGCAGATAGTGATCTTACCGAATGGCGAAGAAGATATTCTCTTCCTTCTCAAGTTTTTCTTCGAGCGCCTTCTTCAGAGGAAAGGGCTTCTAGCTGTGCTCCAGGAGAGGTTGCTCTTTACGAGGCCTTCTTCGAATCTAGTTTCAGAGGTACGATTCCAGCGCTCATTGCTAGCTTATGCAGGTTCTTTGAGATCTCACCTTCTCAACTGAATCCTCCTTCCTGGAGTATCCTTATTGCGATCCAGAACTTTGGTGATTTAGAGAATTTTTCTTTGGGTCTCAATGAGGTTCTCTTTTCTTATCATCTGGCACCTTTCAACAAGGGAGAAGGGCGATTTCATATTCGTCCTCGTGGTAGTCAGCCAATCGTGGAAGAAGTCTCAAAGGTCGATCAGAAAGGACCGGTTTTTAACAAAAAAATGGATAGAGAGACATGCTTATATGTTGCTTTCCGGACCCGCCTATCGGTGTAACATCATCGGTAGTTATAGGGCACATCTTTTCTCGTGATTTATTTGTTTCTCTTACCACTCGTTCATCTTACTTGCAGTTGGAACATATCCTGCCACTGCAGAAGGCGAGAGCACCGTTCCTTGGGCGCGTCAACTTCCTTTGGATCGTCGCTAATTAAACTTTTTAGTTTGCGACACGGTGTTGCGACGTAGTAGTCTTTGGAGTAAGTCTGCGTTTTCATATTCCTTTGCGTATGATGATATCCTTTTGTTTTGGCACATGCAATATGCATGGAAGCACTGCCAATGATCCTTTACAGCCTATCAAGAGGCGGGCAAGGTGATGTCTGCAAAAAAGGGTTCTGCTAGTAGTACCACATCTGAGGACAACGTGGTGATCACGGGCAGTCGTCATACGTCAACGGTGAAGGTAAAACTGTCCTCCTCGTCTCATGGAGGAAGCCTAAAGATGGAGGTGCGGCGACCAGATCCGCATACCAGTCTGCAAGTGTGGCTCACTCTATGGGGGGGGGGCTTAGCTGCTGCCTTAACTGGTTTAAACCTGAAGGTTTTCCCTAAGGATGGCGTCATCTCTCCAGAAGGGATCCCTCGGAGGTTATCAACATCTTTCTGGGTGGACTTCTTCAGGTAGCTTTCTTCGTACTGCTTCCATTTTTTCTTCTTTCTCCTTGTGGTTTTTGACAGAGATCTTGTTATCTTGAGCAGGTCAATTCTCAACTCCACCATTTTGGGGAGCGGCTGTCTAAATAGAATTTGATGATTACCCGTGAAGAGCTCGAAGGTTTAAGGCGTCAGTGCCAGAGGAGAAGGAGAAACGCGTGGCTCGAGAGTTACAATTTCGTGATTTGAGGGTAACGTGAAGGAATTGGAGAGGGTGGCCAAGATGTCCTCTGCCGATGCGCTTGCTGCAGGCCAAGAGAAGATGAAACTGGAAGAAGAGATGGAGACTTCCCGACTGGAGATGGTGGTGGCCGTGAACGGAGCAATAATTGCTGCTCGATGGGAATTGATGAGGGAGTGGCTGAACAAGCAGAGTCAGTGTTGGGATCTGCACGGGACGTTGGCTCAATACAAGATGGTGATGTTGGAGGAGGCTAAGCGTAAGGGGATTCCACCTCCTTCTTTCGAAGATGAGCCTACTATCCCGTCGGTTTTGGATTCCTCCATGAAGTCTTGAGAGCATGTTGACGTTTTTGTATGCTTTTATGTGATACGTTTCTTCCCTTCTTCTTGCATGGTTTCCCGGTTATGGATTTTAATAAAGACAACTCTTGTTCCAATGCTCATTCTTGTTCGAAATCTCTCGCCTCCATAAACTGATGCAGTAGTAGATTCATTGCAACTGCTTCTGCTTAAGAGGCTATGAGTCAATGATCTCGTGGTTGATGTAATTTGGAGGGTAGTTGTAGATTCCAAGCCATGTATATGTGAAGCCGTATAACTTATTTGAGAGCCCATAGGCCTTAGGTGTTGCGGTTCCTTAGATCCTTCACAGTTTTAGGATTTCTGAATGAACCCCTATGTCTCGGACCCTTAGGCCACTGCTTGGGATTTACAAGTCGTCGTAGGAAATGCATGGGTTTGGGACCCTGAGGTCTGTGATAGGGCGCGTAGTCTTGGACCCGGGGGTCAGTTATAATAATCTATGGATTATAGAACTTGAGGATTTTCTGAGCCCAGAGTTCTTTTCGGAACCCAGGGTTTTGGTTGCATATCGGGACTATAATCCGATTTTCTAGGATTCGGGTCCCTACAGACCAGAATCCGTTTCTTATTTTCCGTCGGATCCGGTTCCGTGGGAACCTGGATTTTTCTTTTCTCAGGGACCATATTCCGCCGTCCTAGGTGGGGATACTACCGGTATCAGTTGAACCGCGCATTCTATGGCTCGGAATCTGGTCACTATCGAGATCTTATGCTGTATGTTGCTTCTGCAGAAGCCACTATCAGAATTTTAGTATTAGTCCTGGTGTGGGTGAAAACCAAAATGCCAGTCAGGTCAAACAGTCATGTGCGCCATGTATGTCACAGTACTTTTTCACTTTTGCTCCATGTATTTCAAAGTACTTCGGGAATTTTTGTTTTCGGACCCCGATATGACTTTGGCTATATAGGGCTTTTAGGTAGTATTGACAAAATACTCAGGTTGGTCAGACCCATTCTTGCCTTTAGTGTCATACCCGTTTATTTGTGTGTGGACGTGCCACATGTTGTCGAAGCTTGGCTAGGATCAAAGGTTTCATTGGACCTGATCCAGCCTTATATGCCCCTTTAAGTATTGTGGTATTCCTACTGCTCTTATAGTCGGAACTATTTTATCATATAAGCTTTGTCCGTAGACTTTTAGCATACATATGAGTAGGAAAACACAATGCTTAAATAATACATAGAGTTGTAAATAGAAATCTTAGAAATCGTAGTAGGCTATAGGGTGTCCCAATAGGTGGACTATGTTTTACCTTCGCTATTAAATAGCTTGCGATTTATCGCGGGACCTTGTTTCCTTGTTGAAAGGTCATGTTCCGGTGCTGTCAATTTAATATTCTCGACCCCAAAGAACCTCGGGGTTTGCTGCCCCAGTGTCGTAGATATCCTTCCCTCGGCTTTCATGCCGTAATTCTGGGAAAATCGTGGCAGGGCCACAAGTTTGGGGTCTCCCAACCTAGGTCCGCGACTTTTCTTGTGGAAACGATTGAAGTTCTTTGAAGCTTTACGGGGTTCAACTCATGTCGAGGGTCCACCGTAGGGGGATCTCCAACTTTGATTCTTATTTCTATTCTTCCAATCGGAGTTCTCTTGCCGTCAAGATACTTGTCAGCATAGGGAGAACACGTCTATAGGATGTCATTTTGCTTGAGTCGGCGAGCGATGCTTCTTAAGATTGAATCTGTCGGGACCTTCCAATCTGGTTTGGATCTTCGGCCTTCCTGTTGGGCAGGGGATGCAGTTCTGTCCCCGATGGTTTCCGACCTATTGTGCACTCCTTCTTCTGTTGGTATTCGGTCCCTGCACTTGTAAGATTCGGGACCCATTTTGTAATTGCTATAAGGCGTTAGTCATTTCTTTCAGGGTGGTTTGGTAGCAGGATCGGGAGTTCTCTTGGTCTCCTCTGATAGTTTTGGTCTCCTATGATAGTTTTGGTGCCCCACAGAGTGTAGAAGGTACAGTTCCCATACCTTGAATCCAGGGTCTCCCAAGATCATGTTGTAGGATGACTGGCAGTCAACGACTAGGAACTTGGTTTGCTTGACCTCTCCGCTGAATCATACGAGTGGATCATTTTGCTGGTTAGAACGCTTGCGTCTTATCCCAGGTCTTGGTAAGCGGTCTGGAAGATGATGTTGCTCGAGCACCCGGTGTCCACCAAGATCCTTCTCATTATGCAGTTTGCTACAGTGAGCGATATAAGCAAAGTGTCGTGATGAGGAGATAAGACCTCTTCTTGTGCCTTTGCAAGTGAAGGTTATTTTGTCGGTTCCAAGGAGCTGTTGTTTTGGCATGGATGTCTCCAGGCCTAGCTTAGCGTAATGGGTGTTCTTCCTTGCTGCTGCATGAATTATACCGCTAATTTTCGAACCTCCTGATATGACTTGAATCACTCGGTCCTGTCGAGGTGGCGATGCTGGCGCGGTTCCAGTTGATTTCTTGGGGGCCTCTTTGTTCAGAAGGGCCTTGGCTTTTTCTGAAAGGAATTCCCGGAGGTGCCCCTTCTAGAGAAGCTCGTTAACTTTGATCTTGAGTGCAATGCAGTCCTCCATTTTGAGTCCATGGTCGTGGTGAAAGTCACACCAGAGATCAGGGTTCCGGAAGGAATCTGGCATCTTTGGAGGTCATTTGACATGCGGACCTATCTGCCTCAAGGCATGGATGAGTTCTGATTTTGATAGAGAGAGGTGCGAGATCTCTTGGCAAGCGGAGACCCGCATTCCTTCTGCTCTCTCTAGGGAACGATTTATGTACTTGCCCCGGTTCCTACTTCCTTGATCCTTTGTTGGTTTTTCGGAGGACCTTTTGTCCGGATCATTTCGATCGGATCTAACAACCTTCTGAACTTGCTTCTGCTGCACCTTTACGCGGTTCACAACGTCTTCCTCCCATTTCACCTGGGACCAAAATCGAGAGAGCACGTCATCCATGGTTTTACATTGGTACTTGGTTATCCCCTTGTAGAGATCTCCGTCTGGAAGCAGGATTCTCTTGACGAGCAAAGGCCAGGTTGAACTCATGTAGCATTCTGGAATCAATCTCTCCTTCCTCTCTAGGTAAGCATACTTTATCCCATGTTGACCAGTGTATACCTCGCTTCGGGGGGTTCGAACTCAGCCAAAACTGTGCAATGGCACTAGCTAGTTTTTTGCAAATCTCCAACGGGAGTAAGAAGCATGACATGACATATGTTGGAAGGGCTAGCAGTATGGATTTTATCATAAATTCCTTTCCTCCTTTTGAAAGTCATCTGCATGTCCACCCATTGACACGATTCCTTAATTTATCTTTAAGGAAAGCATAGAGCTTACATTTGGACCCACTGATGTCCTCAGGTATCCCTAAGTACGTGCCCATCCCACCTTCATTGTGGATCCCAAGCGTGTCCTTGATCCCTTGTCTGATTTCCTGTCTGATTCACTTACCAAAGAGTAGAGAGGATTTTTCAAAATTAATGCATTGACCTGAAGCTTGACCATATATCCTGACCACTTTCATCACTTCTTCACATTCACGGGGCTCTGCCTTACAAAAGAACAGGCTATCATCTGCAAAGAGAAGGTGGGATACTGAGGGGCAAGCACGTGTAATGTGCATCCCTTTCATCTTCCCTTGACTCTCTTCATGATTTAGAAGGCTAACGAGTGCTTCCATGCATAAAATAAAAATGAAAGGGGACAAAGGATCCCCTGCCGCAGACCTCTCTCGGGCACAATAATGCCCCTCGGTTGTCCATTCATGAGGACCTTGTACTTGACTGATGTTACACATCGAATTATCCATGTAATCCAGGTTTCAGAGAATCCCAATTTTCTCATGGTAGCTTCAATGAACGACCACTCCATCCTATCGTAGGCTTTTCTCATGTCTGTTTTAATGGCCATCCTCTGGTTCCGTCCACTAGGCTTAGTCCTAAAGGCATGGAACATCTACGGAGCTATCATGATGTTATCTGAAATCTGTCTTCCAACAACAAAGGCTGACTGGGTTTCAGAGATCCTATCAGGATGAACCTTTTTCAATCTCTGGCATAAGACATTAGAGATAACCTTGTAGCTAACAATGCAGAGACTGATTGGGCGCATCTGACTCATTTGGTTTGGCTTATCTACTTTAGGTATGAGACATATATTGGTGTCATTAAGCCCAGTGGTCAAATGTGCCTTCGGACAGGAATTGATTGACCATAAGAGTCAAGTCATCTTTTACTATATCCCAAAACTTTTGATAGAAAAGCGCAGTTATCCCATCTGGACCTGGAGCCTTCTCTGGATGCATTGCAAAGAGTGTCAACTTAACCTCCCATTCAGTTACCGGGGCTGTGAGAGCGTCATTATCTGGTGGTGTAATTGTCGTCGCTACCTCAGATAATGCTTCTTCTATTTCTTTTGGGTTAGACGATTGGAATATGTGCCTAAAGTAACTTGTGGCAATGGCGACAAGTCCTTCCTCATCCTGCACCACATTCCTATCTGCATCCAATAGCTAAGTGATCTTGTTCCTCGCTCTCCTCTGTTTCGTAAGAGCATGGAAGAATTTTGTGTTCCTATCTCCGTCTCGAAGCCAAAATATTCTGAATTTTTGTTTCCAAATCATCCCCTCTGCCTTAAGAGCATCCGATAATTTCCTTTAAGGCTGATGCCATCTCTTCAGTCGTTGCATCGTCATTTGAAAGATAGTCTACTTTTTCCTTTAGCTCCTCTACAAACTTCTCAGAATTCAAATTATGTTGTCTTTTCCAATCACTTAATGCCTTCCGGCAACTTGCGATATGCTCCATTATACTTGCATCAGTAGGAAGATCAGGTGATTTCAATCCCTCAAGTATAACTTGTCTTAGTTCCTCATTATCCAGCCATCTTTTATCAAATTTGAAATTTTTAGATTTCCTTGGCGGCGTCCTGAAGATGTCAGCCAGAATCGGACGATGATCCGACCCCCAGAGTCTCAAATATTTCATCTTGGTGTGAGGAAATTTCTCATTCCAGTCTTCATTTCCTTCAGCTATGTCAAGGAGATATCTGACTGTTACTCTCCCAGCTGTCTTCCCTACCCATGGGAGCATGTTTCCCGTGAAAGGGAAGTCTATCATTCCACAGCCGCTAAGCATTTGTCTGAATGGTAAGAATGAGCTATCTGTTCGATCTCAACCACCTTCCTTTTCTTCGTGGCAAATAATCTCATTAAAATCACCTATCATGAACCATGGTCCATTTC
>JABAYD010034614.1:0-29210 GCA_014822095.1 Diplotaxis tenuifolia
AATATAAGAAATATAAAAACTACACCAAATATTTATCTGAAAAATAGTAAAATAAATAATAAGTAAATATTACATTATAAAAAATAAGTAATTATCATTTAATATAGAACAAAAAATAGAATAAGTAAATATATAATACAAAAATAAATAAACATACAGTATAAAAATAGTTATATAATTAACATTTGAAAATCAAAATAGTTCCGCGCGTAGCGCGGATTAACTCCTAGTATTTAGTAAAGGTATTCACGGTTTTATTTTTAAACACGACGTGACACAAAAAAAAAATTGAACATGTAATGGTAAGCAATTTGAGGTTACGGATATTCTAAAGATTTTGTATTGTAGTCATCCTAGTAAATCGTGATTGCCAAGTATATCTCCTTTTTGTTATTAGTGTAATAGCTCTAATTCAAGAGTTTATTATGTTAAGTTAGTAATTAGTCAATGATTTTAGGAATAGCTAGTTGATCTATTTACATAAATCATTAGAAAGTCTATAATAACTGATTTTCGTTTGAAAACTAAAATTATAATATACTTTGAATCTGTTTATTAACAATTAATATATACTAAACAAATTGGTTTTAAAATTGAATTGAATTTATGTAATACATGTAAACAGGTTTAGTGGTTCTCAACAATTACATTAATAAAGTTATGGAGTAGTCCTCGTTTGAGTTATTTTCGATTAGATTTTGACTCTTGACTTTACAATATTGGTTCACTAAATTATTTGAGTAATTTCATGTAGAGATTGAGTTTCTGGTCAAAGAAAAATTGAGTGTCATTTTATGGTTAGAGAAATATTGAAGAGCAATTATTGAGTCAAACAACTGTTAATGGCTTGCGGCTTGCCTTCTTCCGTGAAAACCTTCTCTAATTATTAATTAATGTGTAGAATTAGTGACAAATAAAGGAAGTTTTTTTTTAGAATAAGATAGGGTTATTTTAAATTTACACTTTTGGTTTAATAGTTTAGATACTAGATTTTGACCCACGCTGTTTTTCACCATTTTGATAAAATTTTATTAAATTTGTAATTTATTAGAAAACAAATAATAGAATTGTTCTATTAGTGTTTCAAAAAAGTTGTTCTATTAGAATGCTTGATTTCAAGCGTGTCTTAATATCCAACATAGACATGTGGTTGAATCGATAGATACGGCAAAATTTTTATAGTCTGGCTCATATATAAGCCGAACCGGAATCTACAAAATTTATTAATTAACAATCCGTTAAATCTGGTAAAAATCCAAAATCTGTTAAATGATCTGTTATCGAACGATCTGCTAAAAATTAAAAAAAAATAAGATAATATTTATTAAAATATACATTAAAAATATATTTTTTCAATATTATATAGAATTGATAAAAAAACATGTAATTCCTTAGACTTTGATAAAAGAATAATTCTGTCCTTTAACAGAAAAAAAAATTACTAAGGGGAATTTGCCAAATATGACTCAAAATTTGAATTTAAAAGCCAAAATATATCCACAGTTAAATCAAATGCAAAACTAACCTAAAACTCTTGTGAAGTTACAGTCAGCCCCTTGTGACTAAACAAAAAACCAAACTCATGTTTTATGATTATAGCCCCGAAAAGTTTTCTAAGTCTTCTGAGAGACTTTAAGCCTTCTAGAAAACATCTATAGAAGTCGTTTGGTATAATTGATCTTAAAAATAATTTATAAATTTTGTAAAAAATATTTTGATAACTGAAAAGTGAATCATGTAATTATAAAAAGTTTTAACTAATATAAATTAACATATAATAAATTGAATTGTTTTCAACATAGATGAGTGAAAGTAGTGAGTCGTGATATTCTTTGCTTTAGAGTTTGACAATTCATATTGTAGTATTATATGTATTTTTAGGGTTAGATTTTGGAAAACATAAATATTTTTTTGAAAAATAATATTTTTACATATATGTGTTTATTTTCGTGTATATTAAACACTTTTTAAGTTGAATGAAGTGTTTGTTTCTATTTAGTTAGTTATTTGAGTTTATGATTTATGTTTAGGGCATAGACGACTTCCAGGAAGTCTTCTGGCCATTAGAATTTTATATGCTAGAAGACTTCTCTGAAAGTCTTCTAGCTCCTGCTAAAAAGAAATTCAATTTCCCACTAGTTTCCCGTTAAAAGTATTAAAGTCTTCTGGGTGAACACTAAATTTCTAGAAGATTTTCAAGTAAGTCTTCTAGGAAGTCTTCTATTAGACTTACTTGAGTCTTATTTGAAAGTCTTCTGAACCGAAAAAAATAACTTTATTGGATTTTTTTTGTCTTCCCTTATAAAGAAAACTTACATATAATCTCTCTTCATCTTAGATGGTCCAACAAAATATAATGTTTATCATTCGAAAACTCTCTAACTTCTCTCTAATCTCTTTGAACTTAAAAACATTAAACTTTCTATCAATTTATTGTTATTTCAAGTCTTCTCATTGATTTATTTTGTTTTTGCAGGATTGTCATTACATGGTTCTCATCTTCCACTCCTTCGAAAGTAGATCTATAAATTATTTTTTTTCATTTGGTAACCTTTTGTTGCTTAAAGCTCTTACCTTTTAAAAACTATTTTAGTTTTTTTAAGCTCTTACTTTATTTTTGAAGTTTTATATGTTTTGAAGCCATTTGAATGCTTTTGGATATGCATGATTTTCATATCTGAGACAGACTTGGAAGACTTCCCTTCGGAAGTCTTCTAACATCAATGCACTAGAAAACTATCTGAAAGTCATCTTAAATACTTCTGGCGGATATTCTTCCTTTTCTCCTTTCTGATACAAATATGAGTGTTTTGGTAAGTTTATGTGTCTGATTTTTCTTCATTTGGTAACCTCTGGTTGATTAAACCTCTTACTTTTCCACAATTTATCATTTTTAAAAACACCAAACTTTATATCAATTTATCATTTTTTATCTCATGTCATTCTTATTAATTCATTTTGTTTTGTAGGTTTTTCATTACATGGTTCTCCTATTCGACTCCTTTAAAGGTAGATATATAAATCACATTTTTTCATTTGGTAACATTTGTTGCTTAAAGCTCTTATCTTTTGAAAACTCTTTTGGCTGTTTTAAGCTCTTAACCTTATTTTCAAAGTTTTTCTATATTTTAAAGTCATTTGAATGTTTTTTGATATGCATGTTTTCAGGCCTGAGACAGACTTGGAAGACTTCCAGGGAAGTCGTCTCGGAAATATTCTAACATTTAATGTACTAAAAAACTTCCAGGAAGTCTTCAGGCAGATTTCTTCCATGTCAAGTGGAGTCTAAGCTTGTCTTTATGGAATAATGATTTATAATAGTTTTGTTTATGGTATGTTTGTAATTTTTATGTGTACTCTTTTCGCTATGAATTCTTTTGTAAATTTGAGAAGATATTAATGAAGAAATTTGGTTAATATGTTCATGTCTACAGTATTGTCTTGCCATAAGTACTTGACATTATTAAACTTATTGATAAGTACAATAGCAAACACAATAACACACAAAAATAGTCCAATTTACTATAATTCATGGAGAAAATTTATCAAGAAAAAAAATTAGTCAAATTCACAAAAGATCAAACATTACACTTTAAATAGAAGACTTCCCGGAAGACTTAAATTTCAAGCTGTAAATTAAAATATAAGCAAGAAATTTATGCGGAATTTAAGCGAGAAACTAAGTGAAAATTAAAATTTTAAATTTCATAAAATTTTAAAAGTATATCTTATGATCGAAGAAGACACATTAAACCATATGATTTGATATTCTTGAGTCACTTAACACTTTTGAAAGTTAAAAAAAAAAATCTTAAAGTTGAAAATACAAGTTTTACCAAAACAAAACATAGAAATTAGCTAGAAAGTTTAATAAGGATGAATTATTCGATTTTTGATTTTATTTATTTTTATCAAATTTAAAATAAAAATTAATTCAAAATCATTTATCGTCGAATTTTATATTGGAGTAATTTTATAACTATATAAATGTATATTTATAAGAATTTATAAATATAAAATTACATCACACATTTTATTATTATGTTAAAAAGAAGGTGTTTAGGTGGTTTTTGGTTACATATAAGTTCATAGGTGAAACCTCAAAAGTTGTTAGAATTTCAATAGTTGATAATTTTAGATTTTTATTTATTTTTATCCATGCTAAAATAAAATTAATTCTACAATTAATTATCTGTAATTTTTAGTTTTGAATACCTTATTTATATCTAAAAGTAAAATAAAATTATATTTAACCATATCTTTTTTTGATAAATCTTTTTGAAAGAAATACATAAAGGAACAATTAATTTCTTTCTTTGTTAAATTAAAAATCAAATAAAAACGATAACATAAATTAAAAAACACAAGTAACACAAATCAGCAAAGATGATGTCGGAGCTATAGAAGCCTCTGACCATTGTTTTAGAGCTACACAAAAAAAAAACTTCTTTTTTTTTCTCTATTGAAAATTGAGTGTATTTCATCTTTTCATTCATATATTAGGATCAGATAAAATGTAATTTTACATTCAATTAAATCAATTATAATATTGATTTTGAGATTATTTTTTAGTGATTTAGATTTATATTGATGGACTATTTTAAATCTCAGAGATTTTCTTAAAATATGTAGGGAATTTTTTGTTTATCAAACTTACTGAAGTTAAAAGTTAAAATTTGAATATTTTTAAGTATTGTTTAAAAATTATAATATTACAAATATAGTATATATTTCTTTGTATAATATTATTACCCGCAAAATTGTGGGCAAACACCTAATATATAATTAAGTTTCTATAGATACAAGAATAAAATATCATACAAGAATAAAATTTTGGGTAAATTCATAAACTAATATTCTAAATCTTTTTAGGTACCTAAACATTGCAAAGCAAGATTCATAATATTTACCATAAATTAGATATGATAAAATATCTGTTTTTACGGTTTTCAGAATACGTATAGTAATTTAGGGTATAGGCTACTACATGAAATGTGGGTACTAATAAAATCGTACCATAGCGTTCTTGGCATTTCTGCTAGTGTATACCAACATTTGTTTTTTATAGCGTTTTTATTTTAAAACGCTATATTTGTTATCGTGGAAAAAAAATTTATCTGCGTTAATTTGCGAAAATTTTCATTAAGTCACTGTACTTTTCCTCTTGACACGGGAAAAACAAATCAAAACTTTCTCTCACTTTTGGACTCTATCTTTCTCTGTCAACACCAACGAGTCTCCCCAACTCTCCTTCTCCTTCTCTCCTCCGATCAGAATCCTAATGGCTTCCACCAGACAACTCGCGAATCGTCGTTCTCTCTTTTGTTCTGCTATTTTTTGTTCTCTCTATTAGTCATCAAGTAGGGTTTCAATTGGTTTCAGTGTTAGGGTTTTGAATTGGGGATAATGATTGTTCTGTATTAGTACTTGATTAGTATTATTATTATCCCTGGTTTGATTTTTCCATAGTCTTTCCATTTGTGTTTATGTGTCTAGGATTTTGATTTATGGTTCTCTCTGTGTTCTGGTTCTCTCTGTGCTACGGGTCATAGTCTCTTTCTCTCTATGTGAACAGACGCTACCAACAGAGTCTTGCTTCATTGTATGTACATAATAAATGAGTATAGTTTGGTTCTTAATAAAAAAAAGATTTCATCTTTTTTTCTTTTTCTATTTGATAGGTGTTCTTACTATGGTATCTATGATGGTGTTATCGCTGCACAAAAGTCTTCGACTTGGACTAGCGTTATCCTGCTTTTGGCAGGAAGTGCTGGAGTTGATATGGTTGATGAGACTATTGATGATTGTGTAACAAAGCTTAACATTAGCCATCCTATGCTTGCTGCAGATATGCGGAGTCTGTGTGGTATGCTCACTTGTTTCGGTCCAAGGTAGGCTTTTATATTCTTGAAACTGGAAAGTTCTTGTCATAACTAAAAAGTTAACCTTTTTCTTACATGTTTAGAACTTGGAGAGATGGTTCTGATAATGTATGGGAATGTTTGTAGGTATAAGTCAGATGTTATCAAGATGTCTGTAGGTATAAGTCAGATGTTATCAAGGGAGATATGGACTTTATTCCCCCCCCCAATGTCATTTACTTCTTTGTAAGCTCGGTAAGCTTGTTGTGTGTGTGCATTTTGTTCTTACATTCTGTATTATTGTATAAGAATCACATTGTATGGTGTCATTGTGAGATTTAGTTCAACATGGCTTCTCTGTCTTTGATTGTTCTACTTGGCGTTTCTCTTTTTCAGGGAACAAAACTTGTGAGAGTGTGTGATGGCATATAGTATGCGGGTAACCCGCCCATGCTAGGCATGTTTAGGGGTCAATTAGTATTTCCTAGACCTCGTACCCAGTGGGTTCAAAGAAACCCCTTATTCGTTAGATCGGGATGACTAAGAGAGACGGGGTCATGGCCTAGGGCTGAGTATTACACAACGGTTTAATGTCAGACAATGACCCGAAGGTACTGTGGGCTATCGCGCAGTGACCCGAAGGTACTGTGGGCAGTGGTCGGTTGAAAGTTCCTTCTTCTAACCTTTGTGGTAGGGAGATAGGATATTGCCAATGTAGAGAGGAGGAACACGAAGTCACCAGGGCCCAGGTTAGAGTGTTGAGTTGTGTTAAGGGTTGTGGAACCCTAGGGTAAGTGTAACACTGATATACGGTGTTACGAGTTAGATCGAGTGGTAGTTAATTATAATCTTGATTATGGGATATTGGTTGTTGTCTTTGTTTTTATGCAGGTTCCCGTTACTTGTAGTTAGATCATGGTAGGAGGCTGAATCTAACTTAGTAACGGTTTGTTTACTTATTGAATAAGGATTGGTTGTTTAGCATTAGCTTTGTTTGCATGCTTAGGCTAGATTGATTGTTATTTTTGGTTGTCTAGGTTAGAGTATAGGTTTGTAGATAGGGGATTGTAACTCACTGAGTGACATTAAGTTACTCATCCAACTCCGTTGTCCCTTTTGTAGGTAGCTTTAGTTTTGGATTGACCGGGTAGTTTGGAGCTGGATGTTAGGACCATCGGGGTAGATTTCATGCCTTTTGTATACGGTATTTTGAGATTGTGTATAGTTGACTCGATTTGGCATTAGGTCGGGCTCGGTCTTGATTTATTCAATGTATGAATATTTCTTTGAATCAATAAAGTATTTGTTTTTATATGTGCATCATGAGTACTCTGATATTTGACTAGTCCGGTCTAACACAACGTTAGGTCGTTGTACGGGTTGAAAAGCCTTAGACTTCGATCTAACGGAAACCTTTAATTCTTGGTACGAGTTACAAAGCCTTGTGCCTTGATTTTTCCGGACGAGTTAGTGGATATACTGGTCTAGGTCTTGGAGTTAATTTTGTGACTCTGGCCGGATCGTCCCTAGCCTGTTACGTAGCGCTTCCGGACCATGGTGTTGGGTTGGACGGTCAGTCATGTTCTTTTTTTATTGTTGGCTGGCCGGTTGGACTTTCATCTCCAACCATGGGTGTTGGTCGATTGATCGGTCATGTTCTTGTTTGATTGTTGGCTGGTTGGTCGACCATATGTCTAGGATGGTTTGGGGGTGTTACAAAGATAGTATCAGAGCATGGTTTTGTCCACGCTTCCAGAACTCATGATTTCATCGGTTTTAAATATTTTCTCAAGTCAAAAAGAGTCACAAAAGGCATAAGGGAACCGGTCACGTCTAGCCTAGGATTTATTGGTTTAGAAAGTAGGATTGAGATAGTGGAATCTAGAAATGTTATGTTTCGGGTTAGAACTATTAGGTTGTTGGATAGCATTGTTATTAGGATGCTTGGATAGTATTTCGGCTGGGTTGTTGTTCGTATTTGTTGGGTTAGTTGTTGACTAACTTGCGTATGAAGTGTTCTTTACGTTGCAGCTAAGAAATGTGTTCGTTGATCAGAACTTTAAGGGATGAAAACCTTAAAGTGGAGAGAGTTCGAGGCCTAAAACCCAAACCCGAAGAGATAGACGAAAGAGAGGTTCAGAGACTAGACTGAGGTTAAGACTGGACAGATGGGAAGACAGAAGACGTTAGTGGAAAGTTTTCATCAGAGTCCGTGGAGAGAGAGAGATAGAAAATGTTTGAGTAACCTGAAGTAAGGTTGGTATCTATCTAAGCGACAAGATAGTATCATGGGTAATGAGAGTGTCATGGCAGTGCAACAATAAGAAGGTAATCCAGAGATCGTTTAACAAAAGAGATATGAGACCTTGAGGAGGACACTCAAGAAGCAATTGTAGACACAATAAAGAGATTATGGAGACGAGTCAGGAATGAGTGAAGCATCGAAAGTCAAGAAGTTAAGAGAAGGATTCAATAGAAAGGGGCATGATTGGAAATGTTTCAAGGCAGAGAAACTTAAGAATCGGAAGTCTAGATGGAGACCAGAGAAATTGGGAGAAGACATCAAAGGAGAGCCGACGAAGGAGAGCCAACGAAGGAGAGCTGACGAAGGAGAACGTCAAATGACCAAGACCACAAGATGGCGTTATCCAAGAAGAGATCACCATCACAACACATCAGAGAGGAGCATGCCTTGAAGCTGAGCAATTGCACAACTAAGAATTCGAAGACGAATTCTATTAAGGGGGAGGGGGGAAGAATGTGATAACCCGCCGTTCATGATAAAATGGTCGAGAGAGTAAAAGTCAGAATCAGGAGCCAAGCTTTTGGGAGACTAGAATAATGTTGAGTTTTGATCACATAAAACTTGATGTGGTTCAGATAAAAATTGAAGATTGGTCGAGTATCTACTTGGTGGTCGAATCGCGGGCGATAGGGATCAACCGAAAAGTTTCAAAGTACGATGTGGTTGAAGAAATGATCGTGAGTGAACCATGAGTTTAAGTAAGCTTCTCTACCATTATTATAAGTGTCTTAGATTGATCAGACAAAGGTTTTGGAAGCATCACAGTTTTGGAAGCACGACGGTTTAGAAGCTCGATGTTTCAGAAACCCGACATTTCTCAGCCACGAAGTTTTTCGCGAAACTTTGTATCTCTCACCGGAATATTATTTCCGACATTATAAGTCAGAAGAAGGATGGGAAGTAAGCACAACAGAAAGCAAGCACGGCGGGATCAAAGTACAATGAGAAAACCCGAAGTTGGCCGAAAACCCTAATTTTGGTATTATGGAATTTTTTGAGGAAGTCGGAGGCTCAAGAAATATTTTCCATCAAAGTCAAAATTTTTTGGAGTTTATTAAAAATATTCAGATCATCAGAGCGGTCGTAAAAAATATTCGGGATTGATCGCGGGTCAAAAATAAGACGGAAGGATCGGAATCGCGCGAATGGACCGAGAAGCTCGAGGTGCTTTATCTGAGAAATAATGACGTGGTGGCTACTTCCTGGCATGGTACCTGGCAAGGGAAGCACGAGGTGTTTCAGTAGGAAAGATCGCAGCATGCGGAGTGACACACAGAAGCACGAGGAAGATCGACCAAGCACGAGGTGTCGATGCGCATGCAACCGAAGCATGCATATCGACATGTGTGAGATGGTGTGTCGCTGCATTCATTGTGGGCTCATTGACAGACATGTTGGAGAATTGGTGGCACTCTGCATGAGTCATGGCCATGCTGATTTCCATGTGGAGCACGAGGTGTTGCCGTGCATGTGTCTGGAGCCATGCGAGCCGACACACGGGTTGCTACCAACCTGAAGCTTATTGATTGTTGTCTCCTATAAATATCCCACGACTCCCTTTCATTTCTCCTCATCCATTCCACACCAAAGCGACTCTAAAACGTGAGAGAGAAAGAAGAGAGAGAGAAAGTTAGTATTTCGGTAGTTTCCGAGCTTTTTTTAGAGTTTTCGGGGTCTATTTCTCTACGAATTTTGAGTGAGTACCTAGGGAAGGCTCTGTCCAATTCAATTCGTCCAAGCCATTCATATTAGTTGATATTCAAGTGGAGGTGACGTCCAAGTCAGTTCAGTTCCATGGGTTCAGATCAATCGGAGTTCTGAATATCAATACTCCACCGGAAGTCCGAAGAACTGTGCAGAAGCAAAAGAAGGTTCTGCTCGAGTTGAGTTCTGTCCAAGCCAGTACCAGGGGAGGTTCTATCAAAGTCAAGACCAGTCCAGTTCAGTCAAGACGTTCATCCTGGGTTTCAGCTAAGTCCTCTCCGATCAACCACCTGCTTATCGGCATAGAACACTGTGAGTTGGTTTCTGTGAATTCCACTTAGAATTTAGGGTAGTGATCATATTGTTGAATGGTAGAGTTCTTAGGGTTATTTTATTTATAGAACCGGACTCAGTTTAGCACGGGGTAAATTGAGGTTAAATGGAATTAAGACTGGGTTAATAACTTGATTAGGACTAGGGATAGAATGCATCATGTTTTCTATCCTTGTGTGTTGATATGGTTGAGTGCAGGTGCACGTTATCTTTATAGATGGATTCGTAGCAGGAGGCCGAACTATCTGGGCAACGGTTTGATTGAGTTGATTAATTGTTTAACTAATCTTATTGCTTGAGGTTAGTCATCTCTTGGTAAGAGAGTGACTAACCAGTTGATTAATGTTATTTAGTTATGTGTTGTTGTTTAGTTTACTAGATGTTAGTGCTAAAGGTCTTAGGCCATATAGGCCGGACTACTGGTACTATTGATTAGTGTTAAGTCTAGCTAATATCGCTAGGTTGTGGATAGTTAGGTTCTGAAATCTATGTCCTTAGGCTAGGTTCTAAAATTGGTTTGTATTGTGAGAGTGTGTGATGCCAAATAGTATGTGCGTAACCCGCCCATGCTAGGCATGTTTAGGGGTGAATTAGTGTTTCCTCGACCTCGTACCCAGCGGGTTCAAGGAAACCCCTTATTCGCTGGATCGGGAAGACTCAGAGAGACGGGGTCATGGCCTAAGGCTGAGTATTACACGACGGTGTAATGTCCGACAGTGACCCGAATGACTGTGGGCTGTCGCGCGGTGACCCGAAGGACTGTGGGCCGCGGTCGGTTGAAAGTTCCTTCTTCTAGCCTTTGTGGTAGGGAGATAGGATATTGACGATGTAGAGAGGAGGAACACGAGTCACCAGAGCCGAGGTTAGAGTGTTGTGTTGAGTTAGAGTATTGAGTTGTGTTAAGGGTTATAGGGTTATGGAACCCTAGAATATGTGTAATACTGATATACAGTGTTACGAGTTAGACTCGAGTTGTAGTTAATTATTGTCTCGCTTTTGTGATTATGTTTGATTATTGGATATTGGTTGTTGTCTTTGTTTTTATGCAGGTTTCCGTTACTTGAAGTTAGATTATGGTAGGAGGCCAAATCTAACTTAGTAACAGTTTGTTTACTTATTGAATAAGGATTGGTTGTTTAGCCTTAGCTTTGATTGCATGCTTAGGCTAGATTGATTGTTAGTTTGGGTTGTCTGGGTTAGTTGTTAGGTTGCGGGTAGAGGCCGCCAACTCACTGAGTGACATTAGGTTACTCATCCAACTCTGTTGTCCCTTTTGCAGGTAGCTTTAGTTTTGGATTGACCGGGTAGCTGGAGCTGGACGTTAGGACCACCGGAGTAGATTTTCATGCCTTTTGTTTACGGTATTGTGAGATTTTATTTGGTTGACTCGATTTGGCATTAGGCCGGGCCCAGTCTTGATTTATTCAATGTAAGAATATTTCTTTGAATCAATAAAGTATTTGTTTTTATATGCGCATCATGAGTACTCTGATATTTGACTAGTCCGGTTTAACACAACGTCAGATCGTTGTACGGGTTGAAAAGCCTTAGGCTTCGATCTAACAAAAACCGTTAATTCTTGGTACGAGTTGCAAAGCCTTATGCCTTGATTTTGCGGGACGATTTAGTGGATGAACTGGTTAGGTTTTGGCGTTAATTTTGTGACTCTGGCCCGATCGTCCCTAGCCCGTCACGTAGTGCTTCCGGGGCATGGTGTTGGGTTGGACGGTCAATCATATTCTTATTTGATTGTTGGCTGGCCGGTTGGCCTTTCATCTCCAACCCTGGGTGTCGGTCGATTGATCGGTCATGTTCTTGTTTGATTGTTGGCTGGTTGGTGGACTATATGTCTAGGATGGTTCAGGGGTGTTACAGTGATGGTGGTGGAGGATGGAGGAGGTGATTGAGTGAGAGAGGAGGAAGAGGTGTTGGTGGAAGTGATTATAAAGCAAGGTGAGAAAGGAAGATGAATGTGGAGGTGGTGTTGGTGGAAGAGGAAGTGTTGGTGGAAGTGATTAAAATGGAGTGAGAGGAGGAGGAAGACGTGGTGGTCGTGTTGGTGACAGGAAAATCTATATTATTTCGATAAACAAAATAGTATATTATTCGTATTAACACTACGTTAGTTTTTAGTATACGTTAATTTAAGTAAACTATTCTATTCTATTTTAATAAGATTCAGATATAGTATATTATATTATATTTTAATAAGATTCAGATATATTATAGTATATTTTCGTCTGGCAGTGTGTAAAAAATATTTAAATTTTTTTAAGTTATAACATAAGTAGAGATTATGTATCTATTTACCAATAAAATATTTTTGTTAAATAATATTTTATTCAAAATTTGCATATCAAATAAAGTTGGGAGGGAAAAAAATGACGGACATGAAAAAAAAACAAAGAATATCATGTTCTTGCTTTCAACGCGAAAAGCGAAGGTATTTTTGAGAAAAATTCACATAATATATAACATATGATAGTACAAGATGTATAATGGTTATAAACTTAATTTCTTTAGTGCAATGTTCATCTTCCCTAATTTCTCTATTTAGTTTGTCATCATAACTATTTAGTTTGTCATCATAACTCTGATATTAGTCTTGATAGGAATATCGTCACTCTGAATCCAAATTTTCCCTCTCATCCAGCTAATTATACTTCAAGTACAGAGAAATTTGTTTCTGGTCTAAGGGAGGCTATACGAATTCCTCACGAAATTGAGTTTCGTCATCTTTCCCTTCTAAGGGACTGTGGTCTGCGTCCTCAGAGTATTTTACAGTATACGAATTATTTTTGCATGAGTTTCACTTGTGGTTTCCACATCCTTGTATTTTTTTGGGTTATTGTCAGAGACTCTAGATAGCGCTCTCCCAAATTTATGTTAGCGGTATCCGATATGTGGTCAATTTTGTTGTTCTGTCTGGTGAGCTTGGACATGCCATGAGTCCGGAGTTCCTTGAGGCCTTCACGATTTTCAAATATGTGTCCCGTAATGTTGGTATGTACTACCTTTCTGGTAGTCACTAGATTATTACTATGCCGCCTAGGAAGGTCACAAATTGGAAAAAAAAATAGTTTTTTCGTGAAAATTGATGTGCGGTGCCTGCCGATCTTATTGATATAGTTTGGCGGGAGTGTAATTTGATTCCCGGTTAGTTGTGTTTCTTATAAGCCCTCTTTATTTTTATTTCTATTTCTAGTTTTATCAATTTCTTTTGTTTTTGTAGTGCGCCTTGTGACCGGAAACAGGAGATTGAGAGTATGAGCTTGGTGACGGAAAAATCTCAGTCTCTCCCAAGGCGCACGTGGAAAAGTATCACTCGGGTCCGCATCAAGTCGGTCCTTGAGGTAATTTATGGTAATTGCTTCTTTTCTTAGTTTCGTTTTTTCTTTGCTTGCTTCGAGCTTAACTTTTATGCGTGTTTTGCAACTATCCCTGCTGATCTTCCCCTGTCCCACGTGCTTTCTCTTCGACATACAATGAAACGTCCTTATATTTTGATTTGGTTTAGAAAGAGAGAGAAAAGGAGCAAGAAGGTGAATGATGCGGTAAACAAGGTTGTTTTTCTGCTATATGTGAATGTTGCTTCCAGCCAGTGTTCTTTTCTTGTCTAATTCTTGAAGGTCCTACTTAGGGCACTGATGCAACCTCCTTAGGTTGTCGGCCTTCTGTTAAGTCTCTGAGGTTGGTGAGTACTTCTTCGTCATCTGACATGCAGCGTCTCAGAGCTTCTGAGTTCAACCTTAAGGGTGTTGTTCCCCTGTCCTCCGAGATGACTGCGATGAATCTGTTGTTCTTGAGAGGAGGCCCGAGGCTTCGAAATCATCTTTGTCTAGAGGAGAGTAATATGCCTTATCATATGAGGATCCCATATGTATTCCTCTTGCAACTGATGTACCATAAACGTTCGTCGTTGTCGCAACTTTTGATTAGCCGGTGATCATGTAATTTCCTAGGAATAAATATTCATTGAAAACGAGTCCTACAAAGGTGTCAGTCGATCAAATGTTTTGGTACGTTTTTCCTCTACTTCATATTTTATTGAAATTTGTGAGTCTGATTTTAAGATACTTTTTTGTATAGCTTATGTATTGACACAATATAGAGCTTTGAGTTAGTTTTCTAATGCCACCAGTTTGAGGTCAATCAACATCCTATAGCAGAGTTATATCTATTTTACTGGCGAGTGGTATGTCTGTCTTGAGAGAAGAACCTGTCGAGAAGAGGGACGTGTGTCGATCGATGCAGCACTCATGATATCGATCGATATTAATCCTAGAACGCGGGCCGAGTATATTCTATGATCGACTGAAGCCGAGATGTAACCTCAAATTATCAAAATGCCCTTGGACGACCAGAAACCCTATTTATGTATTTATAAAGCCATTGTTGACTGCTACGCTTTCTGGACACCTTTTTACTTTGTTCTTGTTCCTAATTCAAGGAAAGGAGGGAAGAGCTCCAATCAGAGTCCTCCTGGAACTCCCTTTGTTTTTTTATTGCTTTTATACTATTTCATCTATGATTTATGTGATAAACTTCATGTCTGAATAGATACACATGTTAGGTTTAGGATTTAAATAGGTTAAGGGGATTAACCCCAACCATAGGATTGCTAGTTGTGATATTCATTAATAGGATGTTCTTAATGCTTATGTTCTAGGATCGCTACCTAGAAACCTGATCTTTTTGCTAGAGATAATGTCCTGAACCTAATTCTGTTAAGTCAAGAATTGTTAGGTTATAGTGAGAGCAATAGTCTAAGGATCGTGGTAAGCTTTGTTCAACCCGCACATAATGCTTGACTAGAAGCTCGTCGATCGACGTTAGTAAATCCTAATCGATCGACAGAGCGAAAGGTATATCCGTCGATATTCCTATAGAATAATCGATCGTCAGTGCTATTGATCGGACGAAACATCATTTGTTTTGGTCAATAGATCTAGTCATTAGACATATTCACTAAGGTAAAAATTTGAATGAATGTGCTGTTAAGTAGTTGAGCTCTTTAAAATCATACATACAACTGTTTAGCTTCTATAGGATTATAATACCCTATCTGAATAAAAACCTCAAGTCTAGCAACCATTCTTCCATCAAACAACTCTTTTCCAAGCTGGACAATTGTCTTGTTCATCTTGTTTACTGCTTTATTTACTGTTTTATTATTTATTATTTGTTTTATTATTTATTTACCTAGATTAATTATAACTATTAGATCTAGTGTGTGCCCTAGCTCCTTGTGGATTCGATCCCTAAGTACTACACTGAACCTCTTATTTGAGAGAGTAAAGTCACTCCTTAGGGTAATTTGAGTGATATCAAATTTGGCAAAAAGTGGTACCTTGCTTTGTATTTGAAGCTGAATCCCTGAAGAGGATACATGATAATGTGAAGTTTGTGGTACCTTGCTTTGTATTTGAAGCTTCCTACACTAGAGCATTGGATGATCATCAGCACGTAGAAACTTCTCAGAGAGGATTGAGATGCAGAGGTGAAGTCGACAAAGGCAACAGAAGCAGCATCGTTCAACATAGATCAGATACCATCGATCGACACCGATAAGATATCATATATCGTTACCAAAAAGATACCATCGATCGACACTAGAGACGTATTAGAGCAGAATGGATTCGATGTTTGTGGAAATATGTTTGCTGGAGGCACCACCACTCGATCATACAAGTCTGGGGGAAGCAGAGGAGAAATTGGAAGAAGAGAAAAAAAATCAAGGGAGATCCTCAGTTATCATTAACCACTCACTTCTCAGATGGTATTACAAAATTCAGAGTACGCAGCAGATGTTTCTTGCAGCCATTTGCAAAGCTTAAAGCACTCCTTATTGCTGAGATGATAGACAACGGAGAAGATTCTATGGAGGCTTTCACAAAAATGATGATGAAACTTCAACGAGTAGACATTGAGACTTGTTTTGGAACGAGTTCTTATTCTCATCCGAACTAAATTAGATCTCCAAAAGTTAAGCTAATGACTAAAAATAAGCGCTGACTCAGAGGCAACCCACTGTTAGGTTTGTTTGGTTTTAATTTCATTTACGACAAATTTTCGTTTTTTATTTATCTCATGTAAAAAAATGTGAACAATAAAGTTACTGTAGTAGCGATCGACACTGTAGTAGTTCTGTCGATCGACATTGTAGCAGTTCCGTGGATCGACAGTGTAGCAGTCCTATCAAGCGATAATGTAGATGTGTTACTATAGCAATGTTACTGTAACAGAGTCACTGTTCATCAAAAAAAAATTCTATTTATTATTTCTATTTTTGTTCTATTTATTTCAAACCAAGGGAAGACGAGTTTGCACAAGTATCGACGATGGCTGCGCAGCATCGATTGACAAAGCATCAAGAGTATCGATAGCCATTACTGTGTTGGTTGACACTCACATCAGAGGTCGGTATACCGTTGTTCCTTGTTATATTTAGTACTTATGATTTATTTTCCCACCGATCTTGGGCTGTATAACACCGGATAGTGTTGTTTAAGTGTGGGGGAGGTTCTTCTAATTTTGTGTGTTTATGTTGAGTCTATAATTAAAAAAAAAGAAAGAAAAAGAAAGAAAAAGAAAGAAAGAAAGATCCGAGTAGACGATTTCTTAGAACATTGACCGATGAGATTATCCAAATATCGATAAACATCACTTCAGCTACAACGATCAATTGTTTCTTCGTTGTGTCGACTGATTTCTCTATCCATCGACCGATGAGACCATGTCAATATCAATCGACAGCACTTCAGATCCAACGATCGATTGTCACTTCATTGTGTCAATCGATACTATTTTCGGTCAGGTATATCGTTCTTACTTTTAATTTATTTTTCTACATAACCCAGGCTGATTTACATTGGGACAGTGTAATTTATGTCTGGAAGGAATGTTTACTGATAATAGTTTGTTATTTTTGAATTACAAAATGTTTTCAAAAAGATTTTTTTATTGAGTCAAGAAGGGGATTGTGATTGTTTTAATTTTTTGCTTATTATCTAACCACTCTATAGCATAATTCTTAGACTTGTTGACAGCAGATTATACTAGAGATACTAAAGTGGATCATCCTGCCATTAGATCCCACTTCGTTAGAAAGTTTGAAGGAACTGAAGCTAACCTCTAACCTAATATTGATTTATTTGCTTTCTTTGGGGTTTGGAATACATTGAATCGGATTCCTCCTGCAAGTCTGGAAGGTAAAAAGTTTGTGTGTTTCTGATTTTCTTCTGTCTCACTCTTCAGTATCTTGAAAAAGAAGATTGAAATGATTTCCTGAGATGCAGATGGTTAAGTACATTGCCAATGACCCCATTAATTTAATTTAAAGGAATGATCACACATCGATGGAAGCGAGGGGTAGGTAAATCACCGATGACTCCATTATTTGCCTACATCATTGTCAAAAAGAGAAAAAAAAAGAGTGAAAATAAAAAGATAGAAAAACCAATAAGATGAACAAGATGGAATGCATTAGCACATGTCTTTGTTCATTGGCATTGGTTATAAAAAGATTCAGAGAAGAGAGACAAAGGGGGAAGAAAGAAATCAGAGAAGACTACCTATGTGTCCATGTGTTCATTGATCGATACTCCCAAGGTAAAACCTGCACTTTATTTTATCTAATAAATGATGTTAGTAGAGGGGCGAGTCAAACTAGTATTTGCTAAGTTTCAGGTAGAATGGATTTGGTTGCTAAGCTAGGATATGGTATATAAATTATCTCTAAGGTTAGCAGTTATTTGATGTGGTTGCAAAATAGTAGAGGTGATAGCAGTGGGTTAAAGATTTTGTGAGTCTCTGCTGTTTTCAAACCTCTTAAAGAGAGACCGTCTGCCTGTTTGATTGAGCACAAGCAAAAGGGTAAGTCTGGGAGAGTTGATATACCATTAATTTTCCCACTTTCAGCCATGGTATATATCAGTGTTTTAAGATATGTTTTTTTTGAGTCTTTTTAGAGTATTTACAAGTTTGGGTACGTTTTGGAGATATATGGTGATTTTGGTGTCTTTTGGATCCTCTTGAGTGCAGAACTGCACAGACACGTCGATGTTTAGCGATCGATGAAGACCTTCCTACCGTTATATTGCACCCATCGTTTGACAAAAGATAGAGCTTTGAGTTAGATTTTTAATGCCACTAGTTTGATGTCAATCAGCATCTTATAGCAGGAGTTATGCATATTTTACTGACGAGTGGTCCACCTGCCTCGTGGGAATAAGCTGTCAAGAAGAGGGACGTATGTCGATCGAGGCAACACTCTTGATACCGATCGATATTTATCCAAAACGCGGACCGAGTATATTTTATAATCGACTGAAGCCCGGAAGTAACCATAAGTTACCAGAATGCCCTTGGACGACTAGAAACCCTATTTATGTATTTCTAAAGCCATTGTTGATGGCTACGCTATCTTGACACCTTTTTACTTTGTTCGTGTTCCTAATTCTAGGAGAGAATGGAGGAACTCCAATCAGAGTCCTCCTGGAACTCCCTTTGTTCTTTATTGCTTTTATACTATATCTATTCATCTATGATTTTTGTGACAAATTTCATGTCTGAATAGATCCACTGTTATGTTTAGGGTTTAAATAGGTTAAGGGGATTAGCCCCAACTATAGGATTTCTAGTTGTGATATTCATCAATAGGATGTTCTTAATGCTTATGTTCTAAGATCGATACCTAGAAACCTGATCTTGGGATTTGCTAGAGCTAATGTCCTGAATCTAATTATGTTAAGTCAAGATTTTGTTAGGTTATAGCTAGAGCAATAGTCTACGGATCTTGGTGAGCTTTGTTCAACCCGCACATAAAGCTTGACTTGAAACGCGTCGATCGACGTCACTAAAGCCTAATCGATCGACGGAGCGAAAGGTGTATCGATCGATATTCCGAATAATCGATCGACACTGCTATTAATCGGACAAAACATCATTTGTTTTGGTCAATAGATCTATTCAATAGACATATTCAGAATGTGTTGTTAAGTAGTTGAGCTCTTTAATATCATGCATACAATTGTTTAGCCCCTATAGGATTATAATCCCTACCTGAATAAAAACTCTAAGTCTAGCAACCATCCTTCCATCAAACAAATCCTTGCCAAGCTGAACAATTGTCTTGTTCATCTTGTTTACTGCTTTATTTACTGTTTTATTATTTATTATTATTTTTATTAATTATTTACCTAGCTTAATTATAACTATTAGATCTAGTATGTACCCTAACTCCTTGTGGCCCGATCCCTAAGTACTACAACTAAACTCTTATTTGAGAGAGTAAAGTCATTCTTTAGGGAAATTTGAGTGATATCAGAAGGCATGGTTTATATTGCCATTGTAATTCTAATATCCAAAGAAACATCATTTTTCAGATATGTATAAATGATAAATCTGCCCCCCCCCATCAGATAGTGTTTCCTCTTTTTCACAGCCATAACAATAGTCGTAAGCTTCCATTCATATATCGGCTTGATTAAGAAATTGTTCTTGCATTAAAACAGCTTTAAAATTGTATTGAAGCATCTGATTCAGCCACAAACTATTGGGTAAGGCCAATACATAGGAAATGATCTTGCATTGTTTCAATTTTGAGAAGACACTTTTTGTTGTATTAACCCGGTTAAAATTTTCTTATTTAACAATTCTATCAGTGACCTTGATACAATCCCATAAGACTTGAACAATCATCTATAGTAACATGTGAGCTCCAAAAAACTTCTCAACTCCTTCAGTATTTATGGAACTAGCCAATTATTAATAGCATTTGTCTTCTTTGGATCTGTTGTTTTTCCTTCTGCCTAGATGATATACCCTAAATAATTAACCATTTGCAGATCAAATGAACATTTCTTATTGTTAACAAAAAATTGTTGTTTGGCCAAAAACTTGAGAACCAATATTTAAGTGAATAACATATTCCTTCAGTGACCCATTGTATATTAGTATATCATCAAATAATATCAATACGAACTTATGCAATAGAGTCCAAAAAATCTCATTCATAAGAGAATGAAACATTGATGCAGCATTACAGCATGAGTTCTAAAAGCCATTTTTCTATATCAAATTCCTACATCCTGATTAGGTGATATCTTGACCTTACATGCAGTTTGAAGAATATTTTTGCACCTTCTAATCATCCAACAAGCTGATCTATAACATGATTGAGAAAAACGCCATTTAAATCTCAAACTTCTCGAAATAAGCTAAAAAAGCTTCAACTTTTATGTAAACCAAATAAATCTCAAGCACTCAATTTTTTTCCAAATAATCACAATATTATGTTGACCTAGCCTTTTTAAGCTTCACCAAGTCAACTGTTAATTTTTCTTTAACTTCCGTTAACGAATAAAATAAAGCGTTTTGTTATGTCACTAAAAACATAAACTAGTGGTCTTATCTTCTTCTTCATTGCCACCGACGAAACTAAAGAAGCTTTCGTCACACACCTGAACGAGTCTCCATCCCCTTAGCCCGCTGACCACCAACCCTTCTCCGTAATAACGCAAATGTGGGATAGGAAAGAAGCATAGACTGAACAAACCATCGGAAACCACCGAACAATGTGGCGTAGTCAGCCAGAGATCGCCTCTTCCTCATCACCACTACGATTGCAACAATGGGACGATTGTTTCATCAACAGCATACCTGCTGCTTCGAGATGGGAGACTGTAGTAAAAGTTTTGCCTTCGATGGATGTTGTGGTGAAAATCTTATGTGTCCACATTGATTCTAATTTCTCACTGACATGGCAGAGAAAACGACGGTGCAACTCTTGTAGTAGTGGTTTCATCATCACAGGGAGAAGGGTTTTGACGAACGCTCATTCCATTAAGCATCATACTCAAGTTAAGCACGAGAAACATGGTTCTGACACAAAGTATCTGGATATAGTCATAGCCACTGGAACTGAGTGCGACATTAGTAAGTTTCTTGTTTTTTTTAATTTGTGTTTCAAAGGAACAGTTTCTTGATTGTTTTTCTTTTGGATTATTGCAACTTTGTTAACAGTTACTGATGATGAGTTTTATTTTTTTTATCAAAGTTATTAAGACCAGGTTATTAGATGAAAAGTTTTTTGTTTTAGCACCATCTTCTTTTCCCTCATCGGGGTTTCCTCTACGGCGACTTGCTTAACCTCACGACCTTTGCCCGCATCGTGACCTTCTTCGTGTCCCTCTTCAATTGTTTCACTCGAAGCAGCCTTCTTCTTAATATGTGTATGAACAAGCTTCTTTGGCCTCATCAATTTTCTTTAAATAGTTAAGAGTTTCACCTTGTTTCTCTAATCGCTGGAGTAATTTAGAGATTTAAGTGAATGATTTTGGGAATTAGGGATTTGTAATTGATGACGAAGAAGAGAAGACCACGAGTTTACGTTTTTAATGACATAACAAAACACTTCGTTTCATTCATTAACGAAAGTTAAGAAAATTATTAACAGTTGTGATGTTTAAAAAGGCTAAGCCAACTTAAGTTTGTGATTATTTTGGAAATTTTTTGAAAGCTTGAGATTTATTTGGTTTACATAAAAATTGAAGCTTTTTTTAGCTTATTTCAATGAATTTGGGGTTTAAATGGCGTTTTAGATAACGTATCCTGAATAGTTATTTTTCACACCCCTACAATCCACACAAAATTGTCACGGTGATTTTTTCTTCTTTACTGATAGAACTGGACTTATAAAGGAAACCCATACTATGGCATATGGCGTATGGCGTATAACACCAGATTGTATCATCTGATCCACCTTTTGTTCATTGCATCCATGTGGGCATGTGGGTGACTATATGGATGCATACATACTTTACCATGAGTCTATTCTAAAAAACTCCACAAATTCTTACAGGATACAATTGATAGAAAACAATATAACATCAGTTCCTAAACTCATAAGTTCAACATTCTATAACTCCAAACCACTGAAATTGCATCCAAGATAATATTTTTACACGGAATTGTCAGATCTCCTTTTAATGTCTTCTCATTACTAATCACAAAGAATAATTCATTGATTACCTAACTAATTTCACACTTCTAAGTGCTCTTCCATTTCACTTCCAAAGTGACGTTCACACTTCATGGTTCCAGTATCATAAAATCAGTCAAACTTTCATGGATTGCAATATCATTGAGACTTGCTTACAAATCTCTGACCATGAAATGTAATGCCAATATCCACTAGTATCTTCATGTTTCTATTAGATCTTGGTTTGAGATAAGCGTTCGGAACCATTAATGGTGGAATAAAATTGTGGGCTGCCTCACAATATGTCACTATGGTTCTCCAAATCAAACCCCACAGCTTCGTTGTCTTGGATGACAACTATCCCATAAAACTACATAAGAGTAGTTTAATCACCTCTTCTTCCACATAATTAATATCTTCTACTGAATCATTAAATTTCCCGTCTTCAAACTCCATATCACCTCACCCTCGGTAAGAACCATAAACACTTGCAACTCTTTGTTTTTGCAAAGTTAAGTTTTAGACCACTTTCATCACATTTATAACATGTGTCATTCTTTTTCTTGATAGCATACTCAGTTTCTGTCAATTTAAGTTGACCAGCACATTTTTATGTCCTTAAGTTTGTATTTCCGTCTCATGGTTTCCATGACCCTTGTTCATTGTCCAAACTATGGACCTATCCTTCTAATTTTTATGTTGGATATGAGCATTACCAAATGTAACACCATATCCCTACCTTAATGTATGACTGTCAAAGCTCTTTCCTCCACAAATTAAACGACAGTTTTCATTCCCTTTCATCTTCATTACTGCCACTATTTAGTTACGTTATCTCACAGGTTATTTCATTTTAGTCACCTCCTTTAATTCTACTTTCAAACAATTGAAAAATATGTCTTTCAAGATTTTCATCTTCAAAATGTACTTGGGTCGCCAACTCCTGAAATTATCATACATATTCTGCAATTATTCCAATTTGTTGTATATAAAAAGATTTTCTTCGTTGTATTCTACGACTATAAATCTCGCCAACAATCTCTTCTTTAACTATCTAGCTCTCACTCATGTCTTTCTGGTACAGCTTACGAGATATAATGGTCAAAATCTACAATGAACAAGTCTAACACCTTTCAACAAATTCTTCCTGCACCAGATATGATATCCTTTCATGAGTTCCGAAACTTTAATTTACATTACTCTTCCTGGTTTATTATCTATCTAGCATAGGTTGACCCAATGTTCTTAAGTTCTCTTGACTATATGCACATTAGATATCTGACTTGCTCCAATGAGGACGTTAGCTTGAGTCTTTTTGTTGCTGCAATGCATTATGTGACCTATAACATGGATGTAGTTCAGCTGATGGAGGCTGGTGAGGTGAATGTGGTAATTAGTTTCACGCCACGAACATTCGAAACAGTTGGTCTCACAAGTTCTCCTACATAACTTTACACTACATGATGTTAGAATCAAACAGTTATTGTTATATGATCTAACTTCATTGTATTTTTTATGGTGTACGTGCGTGGGAAATACACATTTGATGGTACCATCCGAAGTTGCCTGCATCTATTGGATCTTGCAGGGAACGCGAGCGTAGATAAGTCAAAGGTTACATGAGACAGACTTAAGAAAACACGATACAGTAAAATCTCTATAAATTAATAATCTTGGAACTTTGAAAATTTATTAATTTGGAAATATCTTAATTTATAAAAATTGTTTATTTAGATTTTTTATTTTACAATACTTTTATTCAAATAAGAAAAATATTTGATTTTAGTGCATTGACATTAATTATTTTAAAAAAAAAAACAAATTGACATTTATATTAATTGGTGTATATAATATATATTACATAGAATTACATATGGTTTTAGATATAAGATTACTAAATCTCATCAAAATATATTAAGTGTTAAGAAAATATAAAGGTAAGTCCATTCTGAATATAAAACAAACAACATAATGATAGGTTTTTCTTATATAAAATATGTATACATCTAAATAATTAATTTATAGTTTTAATAGGAGCATATATTTTTATAGAATTTTCTAAAAAAATATTATCTTATTATTTTATCGATTTGTATTAAATTTTGAATCGGCCTAAATTGGAAAAAAAATTGTTACTTTATAGAGATTATTAATTTATTAATTATTAATTTATAAGAATTCTACTATATATATGAACAAACCTCTTTTTTGTCTTAGAGATGTGATTTCTGCATTCCCTCAGACAAATTCTTAGAACCATACTAAAACAGCAAGCTGACTCTTCTACTCCAAGACGCATTAGTACTAATGTGAATAATCTCTTCTCTGTATTTGTGAACAAATGATATTACATGTCCATATATCACTTTTTATTTAAGGTGATCAAGCCAAAACGTTGATATTTGTTCATTTGAGTCATGAGAAAGACTCTTTTAAGGGAACAATCAATACTTTAAAATTTGCACAGGGTTTTCACAGTAGAATTTGGCACTGCCAATACACACAAAGAATCTAGAGAGGTTATGCATCTCAAATACATATTTGTAAACAGTATTTTGTGAGCCAACAATCATTTTCCAGGACCACTTCGAAGGCATATAAACTCTGTTTGGAAGACTGCTCTACATCACACATTGGTATTCTAGATTTTAGGGATACATACAGTTCATATAACCTGACAAACAAGAAAACATATATACCCGTCAGAAATGCTTCGAGGCAACTGAAGTTTTCTTAGAACTTGGTCAAACAAAGGATACATGTCAATCAGGAAATTTTTTCTTGGCATGTTTGTAGTGCCCATTTCTTCATGATTGTTGAGGCAAACATTACTTACAATTTTATTGAAGAAGGGTTATGGTACAAAAACACTGGAAAATAATTTTAACCAATGTTAGATTTAGGTTTATTATGGGCTTCCAATTTAAAATTAATTGGTGATTGATGGACTGGCCATAACCCTTTATATATAACTTAAGTCTCATTGAATTCCCGATATGGGATATATATTCCTAATACCCCTCCTCAGTATAATAACTCTTATCAACCAGAAATTTTGAAAGTTTAGAACGGTTATACTTGGTCGAACAAGTCAAAGTACAACAATTATACCTAGACGGGAGATTAAACAGTACATATATATCCAGTCGAAAGATTGATTAATTAACTAATTAAGAGTTTAGAGTTTTGTAGGATCTGGACTCTGGTACAATATTAGATTCATATTTATTATGGGCTTTAACCCTTTATATATTACTTAAGATCCCACTGAATTCTTGATGTGAGATATATCTTACTCTATTAAAAGCCGGATAAAAAGCTTTGTGAGGTAGGCCACGTCAGCATAAAAATCCAGACCAATGAGGAAGCCTCAAATAGACACGTAAAACCATTGTTTAATTGTTTAGTCGACATAGAACTCTTGCCGGCCTATTATAATTTATAAGGTTGATACTGCTGATAAATGGCCCATAAGAAGCCCGACTCTCAAGCCACGTTATCTTGATAAAATTCATTAGTGGCACTAATCAGAGTTTACCTAAAAATAATCAATCGTTCCATCTCGGTTGGTTGACGTTCCCACTTCTCTCTCTACCTTCTTTGTCAGTTGCGATTATGAATCATCAACTGATCTTTCTACAAAACATAGAACCGACAAGATGACATAGCACTCTTAGATTTCCCTTTTCTCATTCTATAGAAGCTGATGATTCGTGGGAGATCGAGTCAAAGGAGGAGTAGGATCCTCTGGTCACCGGAAGTTGCAGAGATGTCCGTAACAGCCATTAGATTCTATGTTTGGCCATCAGAGAAGAATGGTTTGCTTTTCTTCTTACCATCGTTCTCGAATATGATGTTACGTAGTTAGGATTATCAATGTATCCCTTCAAATTTTTTTACAGCTTCTCTAATTCGAATTTTTTACTTTCTGGGTTTTTGATTTTATTAAGATTTCTTTAATCCTCCGATTTGTATAGAAGCGCTGGAGATGAAGAAACTGGTTACAAGCGACCCGCGAGATCCAACTTTCTTCTCTCTGCGAAGAAAGAAAACAAGTCAAATCACCCGAGTCAAACAAGTCAACGCCGAGTTATCCAGAAATTCACATCTTTGCTTAGCCAGCGGAATCTCCACCATCGGCAACGTCAGCTCTAACCGGCTTGAGATTCTCTCTTTACTTTCTAGATTATAGAATAACTTCAAACAATGTTGTTTTTAGGACAAATCTGCTATGTTCTTATCTGATATCAACACCATGTTTCTTTTCTCATATGTAGTTATTTGGTGTTCGTGATATATGTAACTGGTGCAGTGAATCGACGAGGATCTGAGAAAATGAGAATCAAGATTTTTCTTAAAATCAACCTTCGGAATCAGAGGATTCAAAAAATTCAACGCACGATTTCTTTCTCTAACAAGGTTTGCTCTTTCTTTTCTAGATATTTTTCTTACTTTATCACAAACTGAGATGTAAATTCCTATCAATTTTTGTTAGTATAGTAATTTAAGAACTATGGGAGTTTAAACAAGTACCCAATGTCAATTTTCTCTCTCTTTTAACATTAGATCCAGTGGTAAGTCATCAACCACATATCCGTTTGAATATTACTACTTTCTTATTCTAACACGAAGCTGCTCTGAAAGCCTTCCCAGCTACTGAGAAACAGCTATCTGCTATATCAGCGAGAAAAGAAGAAACATTTGCAGCAAATTCCTCTATGGAACTGATATAGAGAAGAAGAAAACTGAGGTAGAGAAGTGGGAGAAGTACTTTTCTCAGGATTGTATTATTTGCAGCTTGGATTTTGAAACGGAGATTATGATTCTTGACTTTTGCAGGAATCACATAAGAACAGCGAAATATTTTCCACAAGCGCAAGCAGCCAGAGAAAAAAGTTGCTGATCTTCTATTTATTGTTTAAATTGCAGAACTTTTGTTCATTAACATATTCTGAGTACTGTCTTTTCATTAATTATGGTTGACTGCTTCAGGAACTAAGGCAAGGACTTGCCAAGCAAGGTACAAGGTTCTTTGAATACAAAGTCCAACAGTTCATGGAAGCTGTAAGTTTTTTTCCTCTTATGTGCTATCTTTATATCTACGACAAAAGAACTGATTTTTCCTGTTTCTATAGGCTGGTGTGGACGGTAAAGGAACACTAGACTATGGGGAATTCATAAAAAAAAAAAAAAACTGTGTACATAAGGAGACTCGGCGGAGTTCATTTGCTAATGCAAGACACATGGAAAAAAGACGTACAAGTGAGACTCACTTCCTTTATTGTTTTTAATCGTATATGGGTTGCTTCGGCATTTTTTTTTTACATTCATTCATCTTTAATCTGTAGCTTTGCTCCAAGTCGTGGTCTTTCTTGATTTCTTGAACTCTTGATTTTGACTAGAGTTAAAGAGAGATATTGACATCAAATATTTATTGTGCAAACATAATTTCTACTGTTTCTTGGATCCTATTTTTATCATTCTTCTCATCTTTTAATTGCTCCCATGTTTCATCTGTTGAAAAGAAAAACTGTCATGGCGTCCGAAAAGTCCTCTCAGCAGCTGGACATGGAGACAAATTTGGAGCTAGAGCCAGAGCCGAAAAGAAATAAAAAAAAAAGCAGAGGCGGACGAGTCTAAGGCAGGAGGTTATCTTGATCCAGAAAAATTAGTCAAGAAGATCGTGGAACCTTTTCGATCTCTGTTTCAGCTAGCACAACCAATGAAGTATGAAAGTAGCATTCCTCATGTGGTTCCCTTCCTCCAAAGACTAATGACGATGCAGTGACCGGTCAAAACAACAAGTTCCCCGGTATAAGCGAAAAACTTATCAACAACATCATCTATTACAAGATGCTTTTATCGTGATTTTTATTGGTGCTTTTTTACTTTAGGTTTTACATAATTATCTATGTTTCGTTTGGGTAGCTTCTATCATTATCATAAATATTCTCTGAATACTGCTACATGTTGTATAAGCTTAATCGTACTAAGTTTAACATACATTATCTTGAATGTGGAGATTTTTAGACTTTCTCTCTGCTGACATTGGAGTATAGCAGAATATACGTATGTTCCCACAGACACAAAATATGAAAGAATACATGATCAACTTCCATTATGTTGGTTGCAAGCCATTTTGTATGTTTGCTCTCATTTTTTTAACAACTATTTTATTTATATAATAAAATGTGAAATTACAAATAAGATAATAAACATACAACCAATTAAAAATTTAAACGAAGAAAATACAGTATTTGACAAAAAAATACAGTACAACACAAAATAAATTCTCATAAGCTTTTTTTAACCATCTTCTTTGATAATATAATAACAATTCTATTTTTATGTGTTTTCCGAAACTTTCTCCGTAATTTTCTTTGTTATACAACATTGATCAAACTCTAATTTAGATCTATAAATATCCATTAATTAAGAAGTCAATATAATGATTCATCTCGAAATAAATAAATATTGGATTTACCTGTTTTTTTTTGCTCTTATTATCGGTTTAATTATTTTCATAGATTTTTAAAACTAATAGCTATACAAATCTTATAAATAAATATATTAAAAATTAGTAACTTTTAGGTCATTAATTAATATAACATTTAATGATGCATATTATCATATAATTATTAACCAAACAGAAAATAATGGTAAATATTACTTTCAAAGTACAGTAGAACCTCTATAAATTAATACTCGATAAATTAGTAATCTCTATAAATTAATAAATTTTACCGGTCCCAACTTGGGCCGGTGTAAAATATGACACTAATCGATAAAATAATAAGATAATAATATTTTTAAAACTTCATGTAAAAATATAGTCCTCTTAAAATCATAAATTAATAACCTATCTATCTATATGTTCTTATATAATTAGAAACTAAACATTATATTGATGGTTTTGTATTCATAATGAAAATACTTTTATTTTTTAACATTTTAATATATTTTGGTAATATTTAGTAAAATTATATCGAAAATCAGAAAACAATTCTATGAAACATAAACATAT
>JABAYD010034624.1:0-12587 GCA_014822095.1 Diplotaxis tenuifolia
CGCTGCCAGTTTACACGATTTACTCGAGTTCTTATGAGAAAACGAGATTTTACGGTTTTTATCGTAAAACTTGATTGGTAAGATGGATCGAGATGAAACAAGAGACATTCCGATCACGGTTCAGAGCACGATTGGAGTCGAGAGATGTACGCTTCGTGTCGGGAGTGCAGGGGACAAGGCTCGGGACGGAAAACTCGATGTACGGCAAGCTGAACTGGGTATCAGGTTTTGTAATGAGTTTCTGAAGAAGACAACAAATGTTGAAGATAAAATTGAAAGAAACATGGAGTATGAGAATAGCACATCTTGCTATCATCCAAAATCTGGCTCTCGCAGAACCTTATGTAGAGTAAGTAACATATTTTTTTCATTGATACTGACAATTTGATCTATTTCTTTTGCTCAGTGAGCATCTCCAGTATTTATTTCTTCGGCAAGATGCATCATTTCTTATGGTGTATGCATACAAAGAATTTTGCAGGTTGGCTAAAAGAACAGGTGCGTCATGGTACTTTAATTATGGTACTAAGGTATAGATGTTTATATACTTGATTTTTACTTTATAGGTCACTCTTAATTCTAAAGAACACAAAGAAACACTCAAGTGGTTAGCTTTGGACCATGTTGTTCTGCAAGTTCATATACAAGCTTTATAGTTAATGTGCAGAGATTTCGCACATCATTAGTTGATAGGAAAAGTCAGAATTCTAGAGTTTACTATGAGGCTACCGCAGTTTGTAGATCTAGTGCTAAAGATATATCACAAGTGGTTGATTTGGTATCTTACTATGGAAGCAAAATGATATCATTTTGATGGATTACAATGTCTTCTATGTTCCTCTGTTCCGGTGTCAGTGGGCAGTAAAGGGTAATGGAGTGAAGATTGAAGATGCCTTTACACTTGTTAACATGCATCATAGTTAAGTCTACTTATCTGCTGAGCCTTACATACTAGCATCACAAGAAAAGCAACTCTTGTACTCTAGGGAAAATTAATCATCCAATTGGTATATTGTAATGAGAGGTCTTTCAAGAAGATACAGTAATGAAGATGTTCACGAGGGAGCTGCAGACCTTGGACCATTGCCTACAAATGTTGACGTGGATGTTGACAATGATGATGCCAAGAATGCCAGAGCTGATTGTGAGGGAATATATGCGTGAAGCATATTGATTTCGTATGTGCTTGATTGTTACGTGCTTGATTGGTGTGTGCTTGATGGTTGTGTTGTTGATTGTTGTCTGTTCTTGAATTATATTGAATGGAATTAACTTTTCTTATCATAATTTGTTTCTGGTGAACTAAGATGGGACGTAAGGGAAATAAAAGAAGAAAAAAATCACCAAAGAAAGCAAAAGAGGTAGATAGTGAGGTTGAGGTCGTGTGTATTATACAACCACATGCAGTTGAAGAAAATGTACTAGAAAAAGCACAACCCAATGAAGATTAGGAAGAAGCAAGAGAGCAGCATAACACAGAAGAGCCTAAAGGTGAAGTCAAACTATGTACAAATCAAGAGGATGTAGTTGGAAACACTCATAAGAGAAAGCGTGGACCAACAGGGATGAAAGACCTAGCCAAAGATTCAAATACCAGAGTTCATGTTGATTTCAACTTATTGGGAGAAACTTATGGTGATGGTTCAGTGAAGTTGTCTTCATATGTAGGTCTGTTGGTAAGAGAACACGTTCTTGCGACACTTGAAAGTTGGAAAAAACTTACAGAAGAAGTCAAGACAGTGCTCTGGAAATCAATCCAGGTGACAGTTTATATACACTTAGCACGAGTAAATGGATGCATCAAGTTATAGAAATGTGATTTGTCTTTTATGTGATTGGAGGTGAGGTTCGATATAGATGATGACTACCACAAAGATGCATTGCTTAAGAAAGTTTAGTCACGCCTAGTCACTCAAATTAATGAAGCGGAGAATAACCAACAAAGGATGAATCTCATACTTAAGAACGTTTCTTTGGTTGGATGCCACAAATTTGTGAAGATGAAAACTAGCCAAGAATTCAAGGTATGCTTGTTGACTTGAATATGATTATATTACATATTAACAATCATATGATAGGTTGTGAGTGTTAGCTACAAGGACAGAAGATGCAAACAAAATTCCTCACACCTGCAGTCGAAAGGTAATGGTTAGACTTGGAGAAGAAATGGTCAGTATACCTTCTTCCTGTTGTTTCCTTTGAAGTGGTTAGTTAAGGATACTAAGACATACGGAATTTGTTCCTGATGTTTTTTAGAAACAAAGTTCTGAAAATCCATATGGAGTGACGAGGCTTAAAACCTGGGTGAAGTCGCGTACCAGAAAAGATGAAACTCCTATCAATACAAATGCAGTTGAGAAGATTGTGAGTTTATTTTCTGATGTGAGTTTATGTTCTGATTTTGGTTGGGAGTTATCTAAAGCTCCATTTGTTATTCCTTTGTTTTCTGATGTGAAGCAAAAGGCAGCTGATCTTGTTAGTGGTGTTAATCCATCATGTGCTAAAGATAAAGAAGAGGATACACTGGTCCAACTGATAGGTCCTGATAATCCTGGTCGTTTGAGAGTAATGGGCAGAAATATGAGTAAGAAAAAATTAGCTTGCTTCCAAGTGAAGAACAAGACTATATCCGAAATGCAAGAGAATCAAATTGAACTACAAGAAATGGTGGATCAGTTAAAAGCTGAATTCGCCAAATTGAAAATCCAGGTCGGAGAAGAATGTGAAGCGGGTGAAAACACGCTCACCTAAAAGCAATACTAGTGGCCAATCGAAAATAAGAACTCCATTTCAAGAACCGATTTCCTCTCCAAAATTCAACAGCTGATGGAGGCCGAAGGAAAAGTTACCGTCGCTAAGTAGATCCCGACCGAGAAAGAAACCTTGGCTTTCCACAAGCATGAAACGATTAAGCTCGATGTGCCACACGACGACGACTTGATCATCGCTATCGACCTCGCCGGAGTCACTATGACAAGTGCCCTCATATATACGGGGAGCGAAGGAAATATCCTTCCACAAGATACCCTTCGATTGATAAGCTGAGCTTGGAGCACAATCAATCTAGAAATGAGCCTCCACATCGATTTCGATGGAAACAAAGTATAATTCTCGGAAACCGGTAAGATTTTTTGTTTAGGTTTTAATAATATTGTTACCATTTATGTCTGAGTATGAATTGGATTTGTATGGGTAACATTGTTGTCTGTCTGTTCCAGCAAAATCATGGATCCGAAGCTATACAAGTGAACCAGAAGTGCAAAGTGATGGACATTGGTGGAAGGACACTGAATGTTGCCAAATGACGTGTGCATTCAACAGACCCCCAGATTAAATGGTTCACTTTGTGTGATTGGGTCTGATGCAGCTAGAGTGTGGGTAGATGTAGTGATGGTTGATGATGCAGACGTATGGAGGCAGTCTGATGTAATAGAATCCATGAAAGAAGCACATGGTTCATCAATTGCATGGCCAATTGATAAATTAGGCATCGTTAAGATGCACATGTAAGTATTTGTTAGGCCTAAAATCAGGCCCAATAACTTTGGCAGCACGAGGCCCATCACGCGGCGAAGACGACGATCGAGAAAGTGAGCCCACGAGAAGCCCATCGAGAAAGACGAGAGTAGAGATCGCGGAAGGATCACGGAAGTGGTTAGAAGAGAATGTCATTATAAAAAGAGGAGGAGAGCTAGAAGCAAGACACAGGCAAAAAACCTAGAGCCTTCTCACTATCAACATCGACCTCGCTTTACTCACTTTAAACCTTTACATTCCGATCTTGTTGTTCTTTCATTTCAATCTTTAGTTACTTCGTTGTATCAAATCCATTATCAATAAAGTCCATTTTTGTCAACCGATTTTCGATTGTATTGTTGTGTTTTATGGACATCATTACCCACTTGTTTTGTCCTCCCTAGATTAAACCCCTAATAACTACTAAATACTTAGTATAGATTTTAGGATCTACAATTTGGCGCTGACTGTGGGGAAGATAAACTAAAAAGCCCTTGCTAAGAACCCAAATCTAGGATTTCTATACACGATTATGGATTCAGACTTAACCTGATCCAGTTATTCAAAAATAAAAGCGATTGATCGCGACTCATCGAAACCGAATACCATGGCGTGGCCAGACGAAACACTCTCACCTAACAGCAATACTAGTGGCCAATCGAAAAAAAAGCTCCATTTCAAGAACCGATTTCCTCTCCAAAAATTCAACAGCTGATGGAGGACGAAGGAAAAGTTACCGTCGCTAAGTAGATCCCGACCGAGAAAGAAACCTTGGCTTTCCACGAGCACGAAAGATTAAGCTCGATGTGCCACACGATGACGCCTTGATCATCGTTATCCACCTCATCGGAGTCACTATGACATGAGCCCTCATAGATACCTGAAGTGTATGCTATATCCTTACACAAGATACCCTTCGATTGATAAGCCGAGCTTGCAGCACAATCAATCGAGAAATGAGATTCCACATCGATTTCGATGGAAACAAAGTACAGTTCTCGGAAACCGGTAAGATTTTTTCTTTAGGTTTAAATAATGTTGTTACCATTTATGTCTTGAGTATGAATTGGATTTGTATGGGTAACATTGTTGTGTTTCTGTTCCAGCAAAATCATGGTTCCGAAGCTTTACAAGTGAACCATAAGTGCAAATTGATGGAAATTGGTGGAAGGACACTGATTGTTGCCAAATGACGTGTGCATTCAACATACCCAGATGAAATGGTTCACTTTGGGTGATTGGGTCCGAATGCAGCTAGAGTGTGGGTGGATGTAGTGATGGTTAATGATGCAGACGTATGGAGGCAGTCTGATGTAATAGAATCCATGAAAGATCCACATGGTTCATCAAATGCATGGCCAATTGATAAATTAGGCATTTTTTAAGATGCACATGTAAGTATTTGTTAGGCCCAAAATCGGGCCCAATAACTTCGGCAGCATGAGGCCCATCATGCGGCGAAGACGACGATCGAGCAAGTGAGCCCACGAGAAGCCCATCGAGTAAGACACGAGCGGAGATCGCGGAAGGATCACGGAAGTGGTTAGAAGAGCATGTAATTACAAAAAGAGGAGGAGAACTAGAAGCAAGACACACGCAAAAAACCTAAAGCCTTCTCACTATCAACATCAACCTCGCTTTACTCACTTTAAACATTGACATTCCGATCTTGTTGTTCTTTCATTTTAATCTTTAGTTACTTCGTTGTATCAAATCCATTATCAATGAAGTCCATTTTTGTCAACCGATTTTCGATTGTATTGTTCTGTTCTATGGACATCGTTGCCCACTTTTTTTGTCCTCCCTAGATTTAACCCCTAATCACTACTAAATACGTAGTGTAGAATTTAGGATCTACATTTTGGTGCTGACTGTTGGGAAGATAAACTAAAAACGCCCTAGCTAAGAACCCAAATCTAGGATTTCTAAACACGATTATGGATTCAGACTTAACCCAATCCATTTATTCCAAAATAAAAGCGATTTATCGCGACTCATCGAAACCGAATACCATGTCGTCGCCAGACAAAACACGCTCACCTAACAGCAATACTAGTGGCCAATCGAAAAGAAGAGCTCCATTTCAAGAACCGATTTCCTCTCCAAAAATTCAACAACTGATGGAGGCCGAAGGAAAAGTTACCGTCGCTAAGTAGATCTCGACCGAGAAAGAAACCTTGGCTTTCCATGAGCACGAAACGATTAAGCTTGATGTGTCACACGACGACGCCTTAATCATCGCTATCGACCTCGCCGGAGTCACTATGACAAGAGCCCTCATAAATACGGGGAGCGCATGCAATATCCTTCCACAAGATACCCTTCGATTGATAAGCCGAGTTTGCAGCACAATCAATCGAGAAATGAGCCTCCACATCGATTTCGATGGAAACAAAGTACAATTCTTGGAAACCGTTTCGATCGCAACCAAGGTCCACGATTTAGAATTGGAAATCAGGTTCGCACTGACAGATCCCCCCTTGAATTTTGATGTTGTCCTAGGACGAACTTGGTTACATAAAATGACGGTGACCCCCTCGATCTACCATCAATGCGTAAAACTAATATCACCCACCGGAGAAAATACAATCTCGAGCAGCCAAAAAAAAATCTAGAGCATGCTACGTGGCAGAATTTTGAAAGATATATCCACGAGAAACGAGCCCCCAACCTCTCGTGATCTCACGATCAGGGACCTTAAAAAAGGTCTTTCGAAAGTCATCCCACTCGACAAACATTTCTCCGACAAGTGCCTTAATTTTGGGAATGACCTCCCCGCAGAGATAAGATATAACCTACTGTCTTCCTGAAACAGAACATCAAAACATTTGCATGGTTGGCCGCCTGTATGCCTGGGATCGACATTGCAATATCATCCCACATCTAAATGTCGATCCTACACACAGACCGAGTAAGCAAAAATAGAGAAAATTAAGTCCTGAATTTTTGAAGGCTGTGAACGACGAGGTCGACAAGTTGCTAAAAATTGGTTCCACCCGCGAAGTTCAGTATGCCGATTGGCTCGCCAACCCCGTCGTGAAAAAAAAGAATGGGAAATGGAGAATTTGTATTGATTTTACGGATCTCAATAAAGCATGTTCGAAAGACAATTTCCTGCTGCCACGTGTCGACAGTCTAGTAGAAGATACCGCCTTGCACGAATTACTATCATTCATGGATGCTTTTTTCGGCTACAACCAGATCCTCATGAGCCCCGAAGACCAGGAGAAAACGATTTTTATCATAGAACACGACACTTATTGTTATAAAGTAATGCCTTTCGGACTAAAAGAATGCAAGAGCTACTTATCAGCGACTAGTGAACAAAATGTTCGCCGACCATCTCGGGAGAACGATGGAGGTTTACATAGATGACATGCTCATTAAGTCATCAAAAGAAAGCGACCATGTTTCCCAACTCCAGGAATGCTTTAACATCTTAACAAGTTTGGAATGAAACTAAACCCGACCAACTCGGATATCTGGTAACAGAAATGGGAATAAATGCTAATCCAAAACAAATCACAGGGCTCGTAGACACTCTATTGCTGAATTCAATCTGAGAAGTACAACGACTTACCAGAAAGATTGCAGCGTTAAATCGTTTTATCTGGAGGTCCACCGATAGGTGCCTTCCATTCTAAAAGCTCCTGAAAGGAAACAAAAAGTTCGAATTGAACGGAGAATGCGACGTCGCGCTAAAAGAATTCAAATCATACATAAGCTTGCCTCCAGTGTGATCAAAACCAATTGAAGGCAAAACATTGTTCCCATACGTAGCTACATCAGCACACGCGGTCAGTAGCGTACTAATCTAGGAAGAAAGCAGAAAACAAAAACTGATATATTATATGAGCAGATCTTTGGTCGATGCTGAAACAAGATATCCCGTGATGGAGAAATTAGCCTTAGCAGTCCTGATAGCTGCGAAAAAGTTAAGACCGTACTTCCAGTCACATTCGATCACAGTGACGACATCTCAGCCATTATAGACCGTTCTACACAGTCCTAGCCAATCAGGCAGACTGGCAAAATGGGCACTTGAACTCAATGAGTACGATATTGAATATAAACCCCGAACTCAATGAGCCCAAGTTCTAGCTAATTTTGTCATCGAGCTCGTTCCTAAAGACACCGATTCGAATTCTAGCTCAAAGAAGCGGAAAATACATGTCGATGCAGCGTCCTCGAAACAAGGGTAGGGGATCAGAATACAGCTCGAATCTCCAACCGAAGAAATACTCTTACAACCATTTCGTCTGGGATTTAACGCCTCGAATAACAAAGACGAGTACGAATCCCTGATTGCTGGATTTTGACTCGCTCGAAGCATCGGCACCCAAGAAGTAAGTGCCTTAAAGCGACTCACAATTGATCACGAGCTAATTCCACGGAGAACACGAAGCCAAAATGAAAGAATGGAAGCCTATCTCGGAGTCTTGCGTGAAATCACAGAGCAATTCGAATTCACGAATATACCTCGAGGCGAAAACACATCAGCAGACACCCTCGCCGCGCTGGCATGAAAAACCGAGTATTGATATTCCATGGCAAGAAAGCAACTCGTTGGAGGGCAGTCCCACCAAATAGGAATGATTATTACCATGAGCGAGGTCCATAATTTAACTCAGGATGCCACCTTCAAACACTTCAAGACCAAGGAATCGACGTCATCCCCCATGATAAGGAAGTCAGAATGTCGGAGAGGCCTACGAGGAATCATACATCCCATCTTCAAACAAGAAGGGCAAGGGCTTCATCGAGCCCTCTCCAAGAAGCCGACAACGAGCCCGATGCAGAGGAGCACAAAATCTTCCAGGAAGAACTCAAAAACAGACTCGACTGGAGGATTCCGATATACAATTATATCAGTAATGACGAACTCCTCGCAGAAAGAGCGGAGGCTAGGAAAATAAAGGCCAGAAGCTCACGCTACTGCATTATGGAAGAAAAATTATATGAACAAAGCCTAGGCAATTCTAAAGAAAAATCACGACATATCATGTGGAAGCCTTTCCGGTGGGAGATCCATGGCCATCAAGATCAAAAGAATGGATACTTTTGGCCAACTATCACCGGCGACTACGAGCAAGTCTCACTAAAATGTGATAATTGCCAGCAACACGCGCCAATGATACGTCAACCCAGTCAAGGCTCGTCAATATCATCACCATACCCCTTCATGAAGTGGTCCATGGACATAGTCGGACCATTAGTACCCTCCAGACCAACAAGATTTCATTTTCTCCTAGTACTAACCGATTACTTCACCAAATGGATCGATTTCGAAGCGTATCAAAACATAATAACTGAAACGGTGATCAAGTTCATTTGGAGGAACGTCGTATGCCGACACGGGTTACCACACGAAATTATAACCAACAATGGCTCGCAATTCATATCCAAAGCATTCAATACCTTCTGCAATAAATGGAAAATAAAGATAAAAACGGCGAGGCAAAGATACCCGAAATACAACGGACACACAGAAGCCACGAATAAAACTATAACGAATAACCTCAAAAAGAAGCTCGATCTTAAAAAATAAAGATAGGGAGAAAAATTGCACGGTGTCTTATGGGCGTGTCAAACAACCCCACACACTGCGCTGCAAGAAATCCCATTCTCCCTCTCCTACAGAGTTCAAACCGTAATACCGGCCAAAATCGAGGTTCCGAGCCAGTGACACAGACTATGTCCAGAAAACGCGGAGCTGGATATGATCGAAGAAATACGAGAAGAAGCATCAATTCGAATACAAAACTATCAATAGGCTGCATCCCGTTACTACGATTCTAATGTAAGAAACCGCTCCTTCTGTGTCGGAGACTTAGTATTACGAAAAGTGTTCGACGGAACAAAAGAAGAAGGAGCAGGAAAATTAGGAACGAGATGGGAAGGACCCTAAAAATAACTAAGGAGTAAGAACCGGAGTCTACGAGCTGGAGTAATGCAGAACCGGCCGACGCAAAATGAGGCCTTGGATTGCTTAAATCCTCGAAAAATAATACAGATAAAAATCCCAATACTTAACCTATGACTAAACATCGAGCTGGGGGACCATCGGTCATGGCCAAAAAGAAAAAACAAACTACGATAGGCTTGATCCCCGACATGGGTACATAGGCAACTCAACGTCGAGCACAGCGAAAAACCAACAAAAATCTATATTAATCAACAAACAAATACATATCTAGGCCTCACAAAGGCCCCAATGCAGTTTCCTAAAAAACTTTGCCTCCGTCCAAACAAATACAAAGATAATATTATTAAATATCATTATCGACTATAAAAGACTACGAGAAAGAGAAAGCAAAGAATATTATCAAATATTAACAAACTTTTCACGTCAACGAGAGCAAAAGAAGAGAAAGCAAAGAGAGAAGAGAAGAAAAGACTAAGAGAAAGAGAAAGAATAAAAAGAAAAAGAAAAGAAAGAAAAGAAAGAAAAGAAAGAAAAGAAAAGAAAAAAAAAGAAAAAGAGAATAAATAGTTTTAAAAGAGTTCTTAAGAGAAACAAGACGTGATCGTGGGATTACCGGTACGGGAAACAGAGATTTGGAGGAAATAAAAAGGGTTTGGTCAGCATACAGAATCAAGAAGTCAAGCCACATCGTCGTTAATCACTGTGAGTCACGGTTAATTGTTTGTTAACAAATTTTAGTGCAGGTTCCTGACATCGGAGACGGTTTCAGAGCTTTGAAAGACATACCGGTCTAGGCGTCAGTTTGTATTTCGGAGGCTTGAGACTAGGTCTGGACTATGTGGATAGCAAGACAAGTCTAAGCACTTGGATTATTGTGTTTGTGTGATTATAGTATATTGATATAGTATCGGGTTATTTTGATTGTTTGTTATACTATATTGATATGGTAGGTACCTAGTGTTGGTACTATGGTGTGAAAACCTCGTGATGGTTCTAATAGTAGTTGTAGGTCATTTCTTCCTCAAATGATACCACTAAGCCGGTCGTGGTCCGGAAAGTGGTGGGCTCAGTTTAGCTTGGCTTGATCACCAAGGCCGAGTGTCACACATGGATGTGGTAGCCCCCGGCGAGTCCGATAGAGGACTGGGGCATGGCGATTCCGATTCAGGATCGTGACCGGGCGATTCCCAAGCGCCTACGCCTGTGTTGTGTTATAGTGAAGGGATTGCCATTGTCCTTTAGATGGAGGAAGAATGATTCTATTGGGCCCTAGGATATGAATATATATTTTTGGTTGAAGTGCTGACACTCACGAATAATGTTTGATTTATTATGAATTTATGATTTACTACTTAAATCGTTATGCTTGTTATTTGATTATTGTTTGTTGAACTACCCGTCTTGTTTGTGTTTGGGGTTAGGTTTAGGATGACGGGTACTTGTATATGTTAGTTTTGGAATCCTTGCTCACTGAGTGAAAATAGTTCGCTCACACCTCACATTCTTTTGCAGGTGACCAGTAAAAAGAACCATAGCGCTCGCGAAACTGTAGGAGCTGGTGTCGATTTATCATGTTTTAATAAAGACTCGTTTCAAGATATACGAATGTATGTTTTACTTTCGTCTGCGTCCATGGACCCTATGACACGGTACGGGTTGTAAAGCCTTAGGCCGTACACTAGAGGAAACGAGTTTTGAATGGATATTTCGAGTTGCATAATTATATTTTTGACTTGGAAAGTCTAATCTTAACCCGTTGTAACATTTCTGAACTTGACAGAGGAAGGTCATTTGGGCAAGTTCTTGTTTGATTGTTGCCCAATTGGATGACCGATGCCTTAAACTCTTCGGGGGTGTTACAGAGGTGGTATCAGAGCATGGTTTAAATCATGTGATCAATCACGTATTTTTCCGCGTTTTATTGAGTCAAATGTGTCGCAAAAGATGTGTTAGGAAACCAGCAGAGTTTGTGGATTGCAGATGGCAATGAGGGGAAAAAGTGAGGGGAGACATGATTGGATGATGGATACATGCAGAGTTTCAAGAAGAAGAGGGCTGGGATATGAATCTGAGGGAAGAGTGCGAACCCTAGCACACACGAACCAGGAATCCAGCGAGGATAACATAGTGGGAAACTATATTCTGTTAAGACATTGTTGGTGTCCAAAACGGTAATCTCGAAATCAACGTCTACGATTATTTCTTCTTTTCAAAAACTCCGCGAAAAGATCTCGAATCGAAAAACCAAAACATCCAAACTGCCTTAAAATCGCGAGCAGGGTCGACCAAACCAGGTCGCCATACAATGAGCTGAACCGTACGGCGAGCTGACCGTTACACCAAAAGCTCGTCGTACAGCGAGCTGAACCATCCCTGTTCGGTTCTCCGTACGTCGAGCTGTCCGTCCCAAACCTTCTTCCCCGTACTCCCGACGCAAAGCGTACGTCCCTTGACTCCAATTGTGCTCTGAAATGTGATAGGGTCGCCTCTCGTTTCACCTCGATCCGTCTTACCAATCGAATTTTATGATAAAAACCGTAAAGTCTCACTTTCTCGTAAAAACTCAAATAATTCGCGTAAAACGACCAACGGTTAAACAAAACATCGTATAGTGTCCAACTACGTGGTTAACTTAAGACGTCCTATGGAAACGTTGTCGTATCAAGGAACGATCTCGTCTAAAGTCGTAAAACAGTTTTTATCGCAAAAACGGTCCCGAAAGCCCTAAACCACGATAAAAGTCTATCTACCGTTTAGACAACGCCAAACCCAAAAATGCGATAACGATTCAAACTTTTACTCGCAGAAAAAAGATAAATGTCAAGTTTGAAGATAAATAAAAGATTTCCGAAGATAAATGGAAAGATCGAGATATATGGAAGATTTCCGATAGATGCGGATCTGGGCCAAAAAGGAAGGACTAAACCGCCTAAGAGGGAGTATATAAGCAGAAGATTGGGGACAAGAGCAGGGGACGAAAATTAGACCTAGAAAAAAGCTGTTAGCTCAGGCGAATTTAGGACTTAGGTGGCTAGACTAGCAAGTCGGATCCTTAGAACGTTTTGTCGTCTAAGCTCCGCGATTCTCTTTGTAACAGCATTTAATCTCTTTATCAATAATAAGATTTTACGAAAATTCTTCATCC
>JABAYD010034634.1:0-10737 GCA_014822095.1 Diplotaxis tenuifolia
TATATTCTAACCATCAACTTTGTATTCTGTACCACATACCGGTCAGGTTCTTCGATATTATCAGAAATTAACCTCACGCGCTTTTTAGAAGCAAACACTTGACAGGTGCATCGATGTGGCCGTTGGTATTAATCACGCGCTAGCTTAGTCAGCCATCTCGAGTGTAAGTGTCTCGTGCCGGGCACATTACTCGTTTTGACCATTGGTGTCTCTTATTATTATTTTCTAAAATATTTATTTAAGCACCACTAAAAAAAAAAAAAACAAAGCTTTCTCAGTCTGGTTCTCTCTATCTGAAACGATGACGACGTCGTTTCGATCTCCGGCGGGAGCCGCCACTGTGTTTTCCACCGATCAGAAGATCCGGGTCGGGAGCCTCCACTCTCTGAGGTGTTTGGTGGTCGTTTCCACCACTCGTTGCCTCCATCGTCGTCATCTTCTTCCTCAATCCAAGCCGTATCATTCAACGGTAAGAAAAGTTGATACCTTTAAACCTGATTTTAGCTCTAGCTTTCTAAAGATTCTTGCTTTGATTGAGAAAAAGAAGGTTCATTTCTCCGTTTCCTATATATTGATTTGTCAATCAAACATGTAGATGTTTTGTAATAAGATCGATGCTGTTTTTATGTAATGATACGACAACAGATAGGTGTTTGGCTTTTGTGTCTTGTCTTTCTTTCTTTGATGTTTGTACTGTGATGTTTAATCTACAGCCAGCGAAGCCTGAGGCAGCAAAGCCCACCAAGAGGAGCAAGGTCGAGATCATCAAGGAGAAGACCAACTTCATCAGGTACCCTCTCAATGAGGAGCTTCTAACAGACTCTCCCAACGTCAACGAAACCGCAGTTCAGCTCATCGAGTTCCACGGAAGCCACCAACAGTACAACCGAGAAGAACGCGGCCGAAGATCCTACTCCGCACCAAGAACCCGAGCGGCAAAGTCCCAAACCAGCTCTACCTAACCATCAACCATGGACGACTTAGCAGACGAGTTCGGCATTGGCTCGCTCCTTCTGACCACCAGGCAAACATTCCAGCTTCTTCTTTAGGTATGAAGGACAACGCAACATGCTCTATAATCAAACATTCAATCTAGATATTTCGCTGCTGAAGGTCTCAAAGACGCTCAACAAACAGTATGTATATCTTTGTTTCTAAGCTATTGTGAAAAGATGATTGAATCTAACACACAAAGTTACTTAATCTGCAGATGACAAGGAGCTGAAAGGGATGATGATGCTGGTGTGGAGCTATCTATGCTAAGCTCTTTTCGTTTGTGCATAATCTAAATCCTCAAACTCTCACTGGAGCATCTATTTTCGTAATCTCTACAACGAAGTGCTTAGCTCATAATGTATCTCGTGATACTCTTTAGTTTTCTGCAACACTCAAAACAAGACTTAAGTTTTTGTACGTAAAAAAAATGTACTAGTTGTTGTCCTCATTTCCAAAGCCACTGTCGTTACCCCTTCCCAAGCAACACCTCTCTAACCAGCAGCATAGTGTTATGTAGCCTTGTTGTAAGCATTAGCACAAGCGTCAGCATAACCTTGAGCGTAACCCTCCCGGTGACCATCCACGTATCCATCACCATAACCCCCTGCATGGTTTGCTAACCGATTCCACTGGCTCTCCGCTATTACATGGCGTGCGGCTTTGACAACAGAAGACACCTCAGTAATGCGTTCCTGTAAAATCGTGAAGCAACATTAGAAAGAGAAGGGAATGGACGGGGTCATAACGGGGAAGAAGCTTTCCAGCATACCTTCAAACTAGGGTCAAGATCAAACCGTTGTTGTTCGGCAGCAGCGCGTGTGTGCTCCGCCATCCCTGCCTGGAAGGCTGAGACTACTTGACCAAACATGGTCTCGCATGATCTCTCAAAGCAAGGTAGGAGAGAGCCCTCAATGGCGGACGTAGCAGCCCTCTAAATTTTATAAAAGACAGATATGTAAGAGAAACGATCTTGTTGGGAGATGTAAAAGAGAACTGTTTTCGCCAAAGGTGAACTCGAATTACCTTGAAGGATTGTCTGGAAGAGAAGGGGAAAATCTTTGAAATGAGTTGCTCAGCACGTGCGCTCTGGTGTGCTATCTGTTGTATACAAGAAAGAAGGAAAGGAAAAAAAAAACAGTTATCAAATCCATACAACAAGGAATGGAATAGGCTTAATAAATGATAAAATTCTAACCAAGGACTGTGTGAACGAAGAAGACACAGTTTCTTCCAAAGATGATGTCAGTGCGTGTATTTCTTCTGGAGAGGGCATCATCGCTTTCCACATTGTTGGCCCTAAATTCTCGGTGATGAAGCTTGTAAGTACATTCTCAATTTGCTGTGGGAGGTCACGCATTGGATTTTCCTGACCAGCAGTCTCTTCTAGGATGCGGGCAAATAGATCATCAGCATCTGACTTGTGGGTCCTCTCAATCTTCGCAGCCAAAGCCTCTTCCAGTCTTTTACATTCTTCTTCGACGCTAAGGTCAACGAGACTGAACATTTCTTCTTGCATCTCGTTCTGCGAAACCAACAACTGCAAAGGGAAGCAAAGTATCAGAAAAAAAAAAACTAAGTATATATGTTCCAAAGAAATGTGTTCCAAGTCAGAACCTGATTCATCATTTCTTGGATTGCATCTAGATGCGCAGATACATCCTCCTCCACGTCCTCGATCTCTACACCCTCCTCCACCTCCTCGATCTCTACATCGTTCACAAAGAATAAATGTAGAAAAGGACTTTGACGGAGGAAGATGTAGCTTCCATGTTGATGACACTGCCCCTGCTTAACCACGATTCCAAGGTATTCGTTGTTCTTCTTCGTGGTCACCCTCGTCATACCTCGAAAAAAACAGAGAGCTAATCAGGTGAATAACAAACGACGAAACAAGAAGCAGAATCGAATCGGATCCCGCCACTACGTAATCGGATCCCGCCACTACTTTTCTCACCATCGTCGTTCAACTAAAACGACGACGCAGAGTCGAAATAAAACGACGACGCAGAGTCGAAGACAAGAGAATCAAGTTTTATCTATCAACGAACAGAATCTAGCTAACGATGAAGAACATCAAGAGCAAACGCAGAACAAATCCATGGAAACCTAATCGGATCCCCGCTACTACTTTCCTCGCCGTCATCGTTCAACTAAAACGACGATGCAGAATCGATACCAATCTAATCCGAGAGAAGCAAGTTTTATCTATCAACGAAGAGAATCATATGCTTCGACCGTACCTGTTCCCACCATTTCGCCCTTCTCGTTCTGATGGCTTCGCCTGGAAGGAAGGAGAGAAGAGAAGAATGAGACTGAGAAAGAGAGAGATTCTCTTTGGCGGGGATTTGAAACTGGATTCAATTCAATTGGACGGCTCAGATTTCGCCACGTCAGATTCAAAAAACATCTCAATTGCATGCACATTAATCTAAATACCACTGCATTTTTTTTACCACGCCGTCTTAACAAATGCCTGTGGTTTTTTATCTATTTAGTTTTGAATATAGCTAAATAATTTTATCATCGAGGAAAACATATAACATCCACCTTCTGGCTCCATAACTTCCATATATATTTCCTCATTTGACCAAAAAAAATGTTCCATTTTTAGAAGTTTTACATTTCCTTTTGTTATATTTTTAAAATATCTATTTGTTTTTTACTTTTCTTTTGTGGTACTACTGGTAAGGTTAAACTCAACACAATCCGCAGTGTTGCAGCAGAGAGAGATACTTAGCCAACAGACCGTAACCGGGCTGGATACTGGTTCTGCATAACCAAGTAACCGATAAAGCCTTGAAAGCCATTGAGCTTTTCACTCTCAAGGTCGGTCGAGATATTCCAGGTACATACATACATATATTTGTTTTATCTTTTTTTTTTGGGACAACTTCAAAGACGTAACACCTATCTTTTCCTTCTTGCTGTTATGTTAAGATAACCGACTTGCTAGTCAACCTAACAAAGCATGTACTGAGCCTGCGTCATCGTGTTCTGAATGATCAAGAGAAGAAATACAGAGGGAGAGGCAAAGAGATTCCTCAATGAAGGAAGAGAAGACCAGCCATAGTGACGATGCAGAGGATTTAGGATCGTGTGTTGGTCTTCGTTGGCATTTGTTCAATTTCTACATGGTCAAACCGGTTCTGTTTTGAATGTTAAAGCGGAATCATACTGATTTTTAAAATTTAGACCGAACCGGGTCGGCTAAAATATAAGAGACCAGACACGGTTTCACTTTGTCTCAAAACGCACAAGAGACAAGACCCTATTAATTCGCATCACATTTTGATGTTTGATGTTGCTTCGTGATGCTACTTCATATGAAATGAATATCATTTTAAGTTTGAGTCAGATGAAAGCCTTTGGTGTTTATTAAAGGAGGAAAACCATGAAAAATCTTATTTAACTATCTATATCTATATTATTAATCTAGAAGTACAAAATCGGAGTGTTTGAATACTTAAATAAGAAGATTAAAAAAATTGAAGTATTTGGAAATACATATATTAGTCTTTAAAAAATATAAAGTTGTTTGAAAATAAAGATATCATTATATTAAAAAGGAAATAGTAATGGATTTATTCTATTAAAAATTATTAGAAGACCATATATTATATTAAAAAGTAATTTTTTTATTTTATTTTCAACGCATGTGTGTATCGATTTGGGTCCGGTTCAAGTTTGTTTGAGTTTTGCTGCATATTATGATTTAAATATTTTAATACCACTACACCTAGAAGTCTATGGTTCAAACTCTAAAAATATACTAAATTATGTACAGATTATGGAGAAAAAGGTTATAAAAAATTTTCATCTTGTTGGAAGACGTATTATCGAACATGAATCTCATAAGACGGTTCGGAGTGATGCAGTCAGACGTCTATTTTCATAAAGTGGTAGAATTGTCGGTTGTAAAATCATTTATGTAATATTCTCACCACTGTAATAGCATAAGTAATCAAATGTTCAAAAGAATATGGTGTAAAAGAGATGCAAAAGATAATATATTTTTTTTTTCTAAAAAAAAAGAACTAGCTAATACGGGTATAAGGAACCGAGATGATGCAGTCTAAAGAACCGAGTTAAAGCGGTTATACCGAATTAGGAATTGATTTTAATGCGGTTATACCGAATTAGGAATTGATTTTAATGCGGAATTGATTTTGTCGCAGAGCATTGAATCGTGGTGAGTGTTTTTTTTTTATCAGGTTGCAGGATGTAGTGCACAGCGAGAAGCGTTTGTATCTTGTGTTTGAGTATCTTGACTTGGATCTCAAAAAGCACATGGACTCCTCTCCTGATTTCTCCAAGGATCTACACATGGTCAAAGTGGGTTCCTTTGGTTATCCATCCTATCCTCGACATGTCTTTTATCTGTTTAGTTGGAATCTGTAATACCCTCCTTGCGTCTTAAGTAATCTATCTTTTTTTTTTTTTGTGCACCAAGTAATCTATCTTTACAACTCTTTTTCTCGCACACCTTGTTAATAATTCCTGCCATAATCCGCCCAAATTGAAAGCCTAATTATATGATCAAGGCCGTGCCTATTGTCTGAGGCCCAAAGTTTTCAATTCACGAAAGCCTTTTCTATGCGTGGCCCGTAAAGCATAATTAAGTGAGTTGGAATAGTCAAGGAGTTGACTTTTTTTTTTCTTTCAAATAATTAAGGAATTGATTAATAATATAGGACAATAATGACATTGAACGCTGATTGCCAGCAAAATATAATAATAGGTTCAGAGTAAGTGTAATATATTTGTCACAACATGGTCAAGTAGCAATTTCCACGTGTGAATATTTGGGTACGTGCTCCAACATGACGACTTGCCTTACGTAATAATAGTACGGTTTACAAGATAATCTTTGTCAGTATATACCGTCATCGATATGCAACTTATCTTATATAGTTGATGAAAACAACGAAGCATTGAAAGAGGCAAACATGGCTTCATCTTCTTCATCAGAAGTCAAGATAATCTCAGAATGCTTCATCAAGCCCAAATCCCTCCCTGAAAAATCAAAAGAGCCATACCATTTATCACCATTAGATCATCTTATGCTCTCGTTCCAATACATCCAAAAGGGTCTTCTCTTTCTCAAACCATCTGAACAACAATACTCCATGGAGACTTTCATGCAACGGCTTAAAGACTCTCTAGCAACAACACTTGTCCATTTCTACCCTCTCGCAGGTCGTCTCTCGACCTTGAAAACAGACAATCAAAGATCTTACTCTGTGTTTGTGGATTGTAACAACAGTCCTGGAGCAGGGTTTATTTATGCCAAGTCGGATATAGGTGTATCAGACATTGTTGGGCCCAACTACGTTCCTTTGGTTGTTCAATCTTTCTTTGATCACCACAAAGCAGTTTGTCAAGATGGTCAAACCATAAGTCTCTTATCAGTCAAGGTACCCTTTTTCATTCATGTGTATTCATTCAAATTCACTAAAAGCTAAGGCAAATCGGTCATAATCAAAATGATTTTTCTTAAAATCAGATTTATATATGATTCAAGACGGTTTAAATTATTATAAATCGTTNNNAAAATAAAAATAATAAATTAACAATTTGGTACTAGATTCGCTTAGACTTCGAATAATCCGCCTAGTTGCTGGTCCTCTATAAATAGCATAGTTACCGTCTTAACAATTTCTTGAACATAATATAGGTGACAGAGCTAGTAGATGGAGTGTTCATAGGATTGTCTATGAATCATTCGGTTGGAGATGGATGTACTTTCTGGAACTTCTTCAACTCTTGGTCCGAAATTTTCAATTCTCAACAACAAGAAGATGAAACCAGTGATCTGTTTTGTCTCAAGAATCCTCCAATCTTTCGTGAAGTCTCTGGTCCTATTTGCAAGCTTCCTTACAGTCCACTTGATGAGTCCATAACCCGAACCGAATCTCCGGTTTTGAAAGAGAGAATGTTCCATTTCTCATCAGAAACACTGAGATCACTCAAATCAAAGACCAACCAAGATTGTAACTCAACAACGATCTCTTCTCTGCAGTCACTAACCGCAGTTACATGGACAAGTATAACAAGAGCGAGGAAGTTACCAAATGATCAAGAAACTACTAGCAGGTTTGCTCAAGGAACTAGAACAAGAAGGGATCCACCGTTACCAACAAATCACTTCGGAGTTTACACTTCTCTTGCAAGTACAAGAGCCAAAACTGGTGAGCTTTTGGAGAATGGGTTAGGATGGGCTGCTTCAAGGTTACATCAAGCTGTAACAGAACACACTGGAGAGAAGATTGATTCTGAACTTGAACAATGGTTGAAGGTTCCTTTTGTTGTGCAACCAGAACAGTTTTCGGAGCCGAGCCTTGTTCATATGGGAAGCTCACCCAGGTTTGACAAGTACGGAAGCGAGTTTGGGATGGGGAAAGCTGTTGCGGTTAGGAGCGGTTATAGCAGTAAGCATGATGGGAAGGTATCAGCCTATCCTGGGAGAGAAGGAGGAGGTAGCATAGATTTGGAAGTTTGTCTTTTGCCAGAGTTTATGGAAGCTTTGGAATCAGATAAAGAGTTCATGTCTCTTGTCTCTTCTTCCCAGACATGGAACTAATGTTTTTTTTTCATAGGTGTGTGTTTCTTTTTTCTGTTACAGCCTCTTTGGTTCGGTTTTATAAAGTTAGTTATGCCTGATGAAATTTATGGTGGTTTTTAGTCAGATGTTTCCACTAATGTGTTTAATTGTTAATATCAAAGGACTCTGCAGTTGTTGTTGTTGGAGTCAAATGTCTCAATATATTATTAACGGAGCATGATTCTTAATGTATTGGTAAGCAAAAAGAGAACTAGTTTTGCAACCCCAGATGGAAATAAGAAGGAAGAGAGATCCAAACCTGTAGTTTCTGACATGTATCATCAGATTCAAGGAGCAATTCACGGACTCTTCATTGTGGTTTCTGCAAAATGTTCCACGTGGCCGAGTTATTTTAGTCCATGATACATCCTGTTACCACGGTCCGTCCACGTTCCTCCAGCAAGTGTCTATAGAGAAATAAGACACATATTTTATCGTGCAATTAACAGCTATAAATTATAATCATTGATGCTATTACTAGCTAGCTATATATATATATATATAAGAAGAGAGAAAACAAAAGAAACATTGAAAGAAGCAAAAATGGTTACTTCTTCTTCTTCTTCTTCATCATCACTGGAAGTAAAGATTGTCTCAGAATGCTTCATCAAACCCAAAACCCTCACTGATATATCAAAGCAGCCATATCATTTTTCAGCATTGGATCATGTGTTGCTCTCAGTCCAATACATCCAAAAGGGTCTCCTCTTTCTCAAACCATCTGAACAGTCTGACGATGCAACCAATCCAAAAGACTTTATGGAGACTTTCATGCAAAGGCTTAAAGACTCTCTAGCAACAACACTTGTTCACTTCTACCCTCTCGCAGGCCGCCTCTCGACCTTGGAAACAGAGAATCCAAGATCTTACTCTGTGTTTGTGGATTGTAACAACAGTCCTGGAGCTGGATTCATCCATGCCAAAACAGATCTAACAGTAGCAGACATTATTGGGTCTAAATACATTCCTTCTGTTGTTCAATCTTTCTTTGATCATCACAAAGCATTGAATCTTGATGGTCGAGCTATTAGTCTCTTATCAGTCAAGGTACTTTTTTTTTTTATTATAGGTTTGAAATCTCACATTCCCTCTTGTATATATATATATATATATCTCAGATTCTTGTTGGGGTTGTATAGGTAACAGAACTGGTAGATGGAGTGTTCATAGGATTGTCTATGAATCATTCTATTGGAGATGGAAGTTCCTTCTGGAACTTCTTCAACTCTTTGTCCAACATCTTTAGCTCACATGAAGAAGTAGAAGAAACCATTGATAACAACAAGCTGTTTTGTCTCAAGAACCCTCCAATCTTTCGTGAAGTGAACAGTCCTATGTGCATGCTTCCTTTCAGTCCACTTGACGAGTCCATTACTCTATCCGAATCTCCGGTCTTTAAAGAGATAATGTTCCATTTCTCATCAGAAACACTGAGATCACTCAAATCACAAGCCAATCAAGATTGCAGAACAACAACAACGATCTCTTCTTTGCAATCACTAACCGCGTTCATATGGAGAAGCATTACAAGAGCAAGAAAAGTACCAAATGATCAAGAAACAACTTGCAGGTTTGCTGCAGGCAATAGATCAAGAGTGAGTCCACCATTGCCGACGAATCACTTTGGGGTTTACATCTCTCTTGCAAGTACCACTACCAAGACTTGTAACCTATTGGAGAATGGGTTAGGATGGGCTGCTTTAAAGCTGCATCAAGCTGTTACCGAGCACAATGACGAAAAGATCGCTTCCGGAATAAACCAATGGTTGAAGTCCCCTTATGTTTTGCAATCACAGCGAGTGTCTGACCCGAACCTTGTTCATATGGGAAGCTCGCCGAGGTTTAACAAGTACGGATGTGAGTTTGGGATGGGGAAAGCTGTTGCGGTTCGAAGCGGTTGTAACGGGAAGTATGATGGGAAGGTGACAGCTTACCCTGGGAGGGAAGGAGGAGGAAGCATAGAGTTGGAAGTCTGTCTTTTGCCAGAGTTTATGGAAGCTTTGGAATCAGATCATGAGTTCATGTCTCTTGTTTCTTCTTCCCAGACACAGAACTAATGTTCTCCCTGTTCTGTTACACCCTCTTTAGTATCAGTTCTTTGTTCTGCTACACACTTCTTCTGGCTGTTTTTTACTTCCTGCAAGAAACATAAAAATGGAACCTAACATTTTAAAATAGTCAATTGTTCACTTACATTATGACTATTGCCTTCCACATGGCCGAGTTATTAAATCCATGAAACAACCTTTTTCCTTGTCACGTTCCTCCAACAAGCATATACTATATTAATCAAGATCAATAATTTCTCTCGTCCAATTAACTATAATTAATTATATCATTGATGCTACCTACCTAAATGTACATAAAATGAGTTAATAAACAGAAATCAGCAAAGAACCATTGGAAGAAGCAAACATGGCTTCATCTTCATCATCTTCTTCATCTGAAGTAAAGATTGTTACAGAATGCTTCATCAAACCCAAAACCATCCTTGAAAAATCAAAAGAGCCATACCATTTATCACCAATGGAGCATCTAACCCTCCCCTTCCAATACATCCAAAAGGGTCTTCTCTTTCTCAAAACAACCAAACCAAAAGACTTCATGGAGACTTTGCTTCAAAAGCTTAAAGACTCTCTAGCAACAACACTTGTCCACTTTTACCCTCTCGCAGGTCGTCTCTCGACCTTGAAAACCGACCATCCAAGATCTTACTCTGCGTTTGTGGATTGTAATAACAGTCCTGGAGCTGGTTTTTATACACGCCAAATCGGATCTAAGTGTATCAGATATTGTTGAGTCCACATACGTTCCTTCGGTTGTTCAATCTTTCTTTGATCACCACCAAGCAGTGAATCTCGATGGTCAACACATGAGTCTCTTATCAGTCAAGGTAACAGAGCTAGTAGATGGAGTGTTCATAGGATTGTCTATGAATCATTCCGTTGGAGATGGATTTACTTTCTGGAACTTCTTCAACTCTTTCTCCGACATCTTCAACTCACAACAACAACAACAAGAACCCAAGGACTTGTTTTGTCTCAAGAATCCTCCAGTCTTTCGTGAAGTGACTGGTCCTCTTTGCATGCTTCCTGTCAGTCCACTTGATAAGTCCATAACCCGAACCGAATCTCCGGTTC
>JABAYD010034636.1:0-11636 GCA_014822095.1 Diplotaxis tenuifolia
GAGGATATGATAATCTAATGGGCCTGTATTTAATTCAGAAGCCACATTATCACGGCCCATTTATTGAAAACAAGTCAAGTCAAGTGTGTGTGGCAACATTTCCATCTGAATTCACTTACGCTTTGACACGTAGCATTACTGGTTCTCCACGTGTCAGTTTGTACACCACAAATACAATACAACTTCCAGAACAAGCTAGGTCGCACCAAAAAAATGACTAGAGTACTAAAGAAGCATTTAAGCTTGATTAAGAGTAGTTAGCAGAAGAGTGTGAGAGAAAAGAAGAAGAGATGGAGAAAGAGTTTAGTTGCTACGACGGTGAGAAGGTGGCGGTTGATGATGACTATGATATGGGATGCAAGACGCCTACACGTGATGAATGCCGGATACCAGCCTATCCCACGTGTCCGCCGCCCGTGAGAAGGAAAAGAACGATACATTTTGGAAAGAAGAGTGAACCACCTAAGAACGGTTACTTTCAGCCTCCGGATCTTGACCTGTTCTTTACGGCGGTTTCAGCCTCCAGACGGCAAGAAAGCTGCGCGTAGATTGCTAACCCTCTTTGGTTTATTATCTATAGATACGTAGTCTCGTTCCTTGGTGGATTAAGGTTTTGTTTGTAAACGGGGTCGGGTTTGAGTACGGTTATGTATATATTAGTACGTTATGTGATGTGAAGCCTCGGCTTTTGTGATGTATATTGATTCGCTGAGCAGTGTTTGTATGTTCTTGTTTGTGTGTTAAACCTGTGTGGTTTTCATTTTTGTTTGTTTTCTGTCGTGCTATGCTTTGACTATCTTCTTTCTTTCCGTATATAGACGGTCTTTGTGTTACTATTTTTGGTATTGGACTTTATTATACGTCGTTCTGCTTGTGTTGTTTTAGTTACTCAACGATGGAGCTCTAACCATAGGTCTGCGCTAATGGCATAGTCCTCGGGATAGGTCTTCCTCTCCAATAAGTTTATGATCTATCACATACAAAAGATGGTTTCAATAGATATAGAAAAATAATACCGATTAATTAATGAAAATATACTTAGCTCCTGTTTGTTTATATGACATGCCACTAAGATTATGTTTATTTATGTTACTACTAAGATTATGTTTATTTACGTGATTAAACATGTTCGTTCAACACAACTTTTTAAAAGTTGGTCATTGTTTTTCCGGCAACAGAAAAACCTGCAGTTTGCGACCAGTCGAAGTCACATTATCACACGACAGTAAAATGAACAACAATCTAATACGTCAATGAATATAACCTTAGCCGATCTTCCAATAAATGTTTAGTTATTATTTCTTATCATCACAATATGTATGCTAAACTATCAGTTTAATAAACTTCAAAACAAATAAAGTTATTTTGATTAAGCTTCATTTGCCTAGTCGAATTGTGCATGGGGGTTTATTGTAAGCATGAGCAATATAGTCCAGTACTTGCTTTCGATTTTTTAAGAAAACGTCGATGAAAGTGGTAGAAGTCACGTACGCATAGTGTGTTAGTATACCGTTGTTAGTTTGAATGGGTTGTTTTCGGGGGAAGCCCACGCTGTTTCGAAAGACACAAGTGTAAAAAACATGTGGAATATTATTAGACCATAGCTGTCTACTCTTGGTCCCGTTTTCAAAATTTTAATCGTAAGATTCACTTTTCTTCCCGTCCCTCTTTGCCCCTTTCTCTCCAAACACTCCCAAATGACCTCTTCAGAAGAAGTTAATGTTTTCATTCATAAAACTCTTATAATATGTAGTCTGTAGACCACTTATTCATCATATAATTCGAGGGACAAGACCCCGCCTATAATTTAAACGTTTGTAGACAAACTTGAAATAATATCTCTCTTTTGTAACATCAACCAGTATAACAAAGTAAAATAAAAACATGTAGTCTTCAAGATTTAATGGCACCATTTAGAAGTAGTTCTAATCCAAGTAGTACGTAATACTTGAATCAGTCGTGAAGAATTTTCTCTGTTGGTTCTTCGTCATCTGACATATATATATATAACCGTACGCATGATTCCACAAAGTTATTTTGCATTAGTGTAAGTTTTACTCTAAAACCAACCGGATTTAGAAATAGTCATCTGTTTTTACAAAATCTCTTACAGCCCCCGTTCCAGTATGCCAGTTTTATATGCGTAAATATACTTTCAATAATAGAACAATAAACACGTACATATATATGGGGTCCGAATGTTTCAAACCGTCCCGCCCCGCACCGCACTTAACAGTAACAAAAATCTTTATATATACGATATATCTATACATATTCATTCGGAGCCATGATATATATGGATACAACTTATTGTCCTCCCTTCACGTGACGGCTGATTACATTAAATGGTAACGCCTTTGTTTTCTTGTTTTCTTTTTCCAACCATACTGATTCATATTAATATCTGAAGTTTCAAGTTATTTAGGAAATGTGGAACCTACAAAGCAAAAATGATGATGATCACGGCCGACGTATCAAACCTAGCTAGTGTTGAGCAATCAAGGAACTAAGCTAAAATTAAACAAGTAAAAAGGTAAAAAGCTCATCCCTATATTACGGAGAAGATTTTGACCAACAACATAAATAAATAAGTAGATGAATATGGAGGATAAGGGCATTAATATCGGTTGGACGATTTTCGTGGTCCTTAAGGACAATTATAGCATTTTAATCATATTTGTAGTTATGGACAATTGTTAGGATTTTGGCAAAATTTAATCAATATCGATCGGTTGGATGATTAATTTAATTAAAACCAAGGAACCATACAAACAGAGGAACTAGATCGAGAACGACAAATCATCACAAGCTAAATCAAAAAACCCAATAAGTAGAGGAACTAGATCGAGAACCAGAGAGTAACACATACCTTTTTGATTGAAAATGGCGGGGAATGACCTTCGAGACAGACTAGGGATAGACTCGTGACGGATTCGTGAGGGATTCGTCAAGGATTCGTGAGAGAGTAATGACCGATTCGGGACCGATTCGGGAGAGATTTGGGAGAGATTCGGGAGAAAAAACAGAAGAAATGACAGGAGAGATGAGAGGAGAAATCAACGATGACGTCGTCGGTGTTGATTGTCGCCACTTAAGTCGCCGTCGGGAGAAAATCAGAACACGGTGAGATCGATTTCTGAAAGGAAATACGGGTTTCCCCCACACGAAGACGCCACTTCATCTCTACTCGACAGGTGGCAAGGAAGAACGTGGTAAAGACGACCTTAACTAAAGACGGCCAGCATAATTAAACCTATTTTCTATTTATTTTTCGGCCCAAAACCACTAAGGACCCAAGCTAAAGACGCCGATATTGATGGTCTAATGCGAGCCAGTTGTGTTAAATTGTTAATAGCGTCCTTAAATATAAAAAAAGTGTGTAGTACTTGACGATACCCACGTCTTACTTACGGAAAACATATGAAACTTATTAAAAATATATACAATAGGTAAAAGAATATTTATTTTTATAGGAAAAAAAATCATAAAAGAAAAGACTGGAAACAAAAATTATGATAAAAACTAATTGTAGTTTAAAGTACGATGTATAATCATCATCAAGATTTTATACTTGTTAGTTATATGATGCAAAAGGATAGATGGAAGTGTTTAAGAAATCGAAAAGACATTATTTCCGTCATGGAAAAACTATGACGAGGTAAAAAGGACAAAAGAATAGTAGGAAAATACTTGGTCAGTAGAAAAGGAACTTTGTTCTATAAAACTAAAATCATTTGAAACTCTTATACTCGGATATTAATATATGTTTATAGTCTTTTGTATTAATATGGTTTCGTACAACCAAGATTAATTCAATATTTCAGTTCATTCTCTTGCCTTCATCATTTCCAATTTTTTCATTTAGTTTTATTTTGTAAATTACTCACAATATATAAGCATCTCTCCTTTGAGCTCAATCACCACAAGCTTACTATCAAATAAAATAAAAATACAAAAAGAGACCAGCCTCCAACAGAGTCAGAAGCTCTATCTCTCATCCTCTACATTCCTTGCTTTCTTCTCAGACATGGACGAGAAGTGGAAACTGTCCAAAAAGGATGCATCAGCTGCGTCTTGCTCATCTTCTAGTTCCTCCAAATCCAAGTTCTCTAGAAGCTTCTCGACCAGTGCTTCCTCCACAAAGGCTCCTGTATTTGTACGGAGCTCGTCCACCAAATGCTCAGTGCCGTCTTCTTCGTCTTCCATCTCCAGAAGCTCCTCCAAGAAAGAGAAAGGATCATCATCATCATCTTCCATCACACAAAAGTATAGTAGCTTGGCCAAGGAACAGAAGGGAAGGTTTTACATCATGAGAAGGTGTGTGGCTATGCTTGTCTGTTGGCATAAGCATGATTCCTAGCTTAGATCTCATGCATTTTTTTATATTTTCTTTTGTTTTAGTATTAGATCAGTTTGATTCTCTACTCTAGATTCTTTTGATAGCTAATAATCCCTTCCCTCTGTTTCAAAAGCATAAGTAATTTTAGAAGAATTGGTTGATTTCAAAATATAAGTAGTTTTCACATTTGAATGTAATTTTTTTTATTTATTAAATATACCGTAACTAATAAAATAATGTCAACATTTTTATGATTGGTTGAAATTATATATTAAATGATATTTTTTCAAAAGCAACAACTTTGTTGATTATCGCGTTTTTAACCAAAACTTTTGAAACGGATGGAGTATGTTATTATTAATTTGATAAGACAGATTCATGAATACAGAGAGGTATAAATAAACTTGAAATCATCGAACATTATTTTTTTAAAAGGTGAAAATATAATGCCACAATCTGGAGGGTCGATGTGTCGAGACGTACAATTATTTTGTTAGGATTAAATCGAATGGTCACTTTCATTGTCTGGAAAGTAATTAAATAACAACCAATGATAATTTATTTGGTCAAAGATCTGAGTTTGTTTATTTTGGTCAACAGATCTGAATATTTTTCACATCGTTCTTTACTAAATTTATTTGTCTCCATATGGCATTTTGCAACGTTTATGCTCTTTTCATAGCCGTGATTAGACTTTAAACTACTTTAAAAACGATATTTGGTTCTAGATAATGTCATGGAATATAAAATTATCCTGATGTGGTAATAATGTGGTCAATAAAGTCGCATGATCCTATTGAATTATAGATCTTTGACAATAACCAACACGATAACTAGTTTGGACTTATAACAGTAATTCCATTAAATGCATTATACAGCAAAACCCCATTCACATGGATAAGTCTCATTAAACAAAAAGAAAGAGTATAAACTCTCTAAAAGAGATACAAATCTTTTCATTCTGAGAGCTTTTATTCATTTAAAAAAAAACTTTTAGTAACCTTTTTCGTCTTGTGGGTTTTTGTTTCACACGTTATTTGTCTCTTTGATAGAAGGAAAGATTCCCTCTTGCCAAACCTAAATTTTCTATTTACGAAAATATACAAAACTGATCTTTAAATACGAAGCAATGTTATATGAGAGATTAAAAGATAGAATAATTACACTATACTGTGTGTAAGAATGTACGTACTTGGACACTGTTCCGCGTTACTGACATGAATAAAATTAATCATCCTTCTTAGAGAGGGAAAAATAATTCGAGATAATGAAGAATCCAATGGAAAATATATGAACCACTCGATCTTTGTCTCTTTTTGACTCTGACGATAATGTCATGTTCATAAGAAACTTTGGATTTAATCAGAAAATAAATGATCACGTTGCTGATTTATACAAAAGCATTTTTCAATTATTGCAAAAAGAAAAAAGAAAAATAACCGTACGGGAAAACTCTCTCACAGTAAAAATATACAAAAGGCTAAAAAAGATTACAGAAAGTGATAAACTCAGACTTCTCAGGTGAGAAGACCAAACACAAAAGTACAAGGGTGAAAAAGTGAACAGTGTCAGAAACATATACAAACTTTACTAAGAACAAATGAGTTTGGAAAAGTGTGACATGGCTTTAATAGAGACGTTGGATTTGCCCGAATGAAAATCTGACGGTGGAGGGTAGGTTTTCTTCCAGACGTTAGAACAATAGATGCTCGTCTTTAGCAAATGCAAGAAACATTCGTTTTTACATTTTTCAGCTTCGTGAATATATATCTAAAGCTAAATAACTTCACTATAATAGAAGTTTAAAATCTAAGCGTCACATGAAACATAGGCTTATAGAGAAATTTATAGTCTTATAGGAAAAGTTTTGTTCTACATTCTCAAAATAAGTTGCACATGATGTAAACTAAAACATCCTCTCAGTCACCTATGGACGCGTTAAGTTATAAGAAAATGTAAATTTCTAAAGGTTTTATAATGATTAGTTTTTGGATCTAAAAAACTTTTAAAATCACACTATAGTTATAAAAAATGATGTAAACTAAAGTTTTTGATTTGAATAAATTTGACATTCAATTAAAAAAACATCACACGATCAAGCAACTAAAAAATACTAGCTGAAGCTAGTTTTGTTGGAATCTAAATCAATAATTCAGAACAGCATAAAAAAATTATATAGACATGATCCACAATCAGAGATCAAACATATACAATTTCATGGTGACGACTAGAGGATCAGCAACTGAGACAGTAATTTATACATATGTAACAACAAGTGTATTATAGTGGTTCATTAGTATGAGTTTATAATTATAATTATCCCATGCGAATATGGATTGTACAACACTAACGCTCTACTTAACCTGTGGAAAAACTACATGAAGTGCACTATAGTGGTTCATTAATAAGTGCACTATATAAAAAAAATTTATATTATAAGCGTATATGGATTGGAGTCGAAAAGCCAAACAATTTCCAAAAGTTTATATAATCACCTGATATTTTTAAAATTAGTTAAATTCAATGATTACATCAATATTTTGGTTTATTTCGCGGTTAAGTTGGGATTTTAAATCATAATCAAACCGAACCGAACTGTTTGGATAGAAGAAAAACCGAACCAAACAGGGCGTGTGTAGACTCTATTTTGGTCTGAGTGGGCTCGGTTCGGTTGAAAAATCGCGCAAAAGAAACTAAACAAAAAAAAAATCTGCAAAAAATGTAGATGGCTCTGATGATTGCACGTGTCCATTTTGAGATGTGATCTAATCCAAAACCTATTTATATTCTTTCTCAGCTTTTTTTTTTTTTTGTTTGTTTGTTTTGTCTTGACCGATCCTCTCGATCTCTTGATTCCTGAATCCTCTGCTCTCCCTCTTCTCTTCCTCGGCGATTCTTACCAGGTACGCCTCACGAAACCCTAGATGAGCTTTGATTGTTTGCTTTGGTCATTTCTTTTGTGGTAAACTTTCCTAAACTGATGTTTTCAGATTCACGGGAGGGCCAATTCCGGAATTATATATATATAGTTTTGTTTGAGGGACAGAGAAGATGGCTACAACGACAACAACAACGAGCGGTGTTTATATTAATGTAATAGAGGACGTTGTTAGCAAAGTCCGTGAGGAGTTTATTAACAACGGAGGACCCGGTGAGAGTGTTCTCTCCGAGCTTCAAGGAGTAAGTTTTCTATTAGAATTGTCTTAATTTGCTGCATAAAGATTGAAAGTTTGATGAATTTTTAGTGGAATCAAGGTTTTGTGGAGCTTTGATTTGTTCAGCTCTTTTAATTGGCTTAATTCGACCGATGCTTGCTACTGTGTCTTTTTTTGTTGTTCAAAGTAGATTTGGGAGACAAAGATGATACAAGCTGGAGTCTTGTCCGGACCAATAGACAGGTCGTTTGTTCAGAGACCAACACCTGGAGGAGGTCCACTGACTCATGATCTCAATGTTCCTTATGAAGGTACAGAGGAGTACGAGACTCCTACAGCTGAAATGCTCTTCCCTCCGGTGAGTAAACACTTACTAGTTTATAATCTGTGATTGAGAAATGAAACACACAGATTTGACATCTTTTCCACTTTGAGATGATGTTGCTGTTGTTGTAAAGTTGTCTTGAGGTTGGTTTTGTTTTTGAGCAGACACCATTGCAGACTCCACTTCCAACGCCGCTTCCTGGTACTGCTGATAACTCCTCCATGTATAATATACCTACTGGCTCTAGTGATTATCCTACTCCTGGAACTGACAACGGAAACCATGCTGATGTCAAAGCAAGACCCAGTCCTTATATGGTGAGCTCTACTCTTTTTTTTTAATCATTGATGTGATGATGTGTAGTGTAACTGCTTATCTAAGTGTTTTCAAAGGCTGAGCGTATGTTCTTTATTGCAGCAACCGCCTTCTCCATGGACAAATCCAAGGCTTGATGTCAATGTTGGTAAGTTCTTGTTTTGCCAGGACTTAATGTCTCAGTTAAAAGACACACTTCTCAATTTTTTTTCTTTGGGATATGAATGTCTGAACTGATGCCAGCTTATGAGCCTGAGAGAGGAAACTCTAATCAGCAGTTTACTCAGGTAACTTCTACTTTAACATCTAAATCAAGAATTTTGAACTTGCCATTTTTGTTTGCGTTTAAATTATCTTTGCGACAATTACGTGATCCATTTGATTAGTGCTCTATCCACTAGGCCTGAACAGTGAACTAAGGAACTTATTATCTTAGATTGGAATATTGTCAGGACTTATTTGTGCCATCCTCTGGGAAACGGAAGCGTGATGATGCTTCTACACAATATCAAAACGGTGGATATATACCACAACAAGATGGTGCAAGCGATGCTATGCCTCAGGTTGGTTGGTGTGTGTATAACAACACATTTGTATTTGAATTTGGAATATAGTTCGCATGAAAAACTAGATTGTCCTCAAGGCTCCCTTCATTTAAGAAGTTTATGGATCTCTGAAATCTCAGTGATTCATCTGACTTAAAGCACAATTTGTGCAGGCAAACCTTGAGGGTAGTTCTTTCTGCATAACATTTGTTGGTGATAGAAAGGTTACAGGAGATGATGTCATCTGCTCATCTTCAAAAATTCCTCAAGTTGATGGTCCAATGCCTGACGCTTACGATGAAATGTTGTCCACACCAAATGTAACAATGCTTCAGTTTCTTAGATAAACTCCACGTGAAGAAAAGAAGGAGAATCTTCTCATTTTAAACTTCATGTGGCATTTTGCAGATATACAGCTATCAAGGACATACGGAAGAATTTAACGAGGCTAGAACTCCTGCTCCAAACGGTAAGAGAATCCAAACCAAAAAGGTATAAAGAGTTTTTATAGAGAGTAAGTAAACAAATACCTCTTTGTTAGAGATCCAAGCGAGCACTCCTGTTGTTGCTGCACAAAACGATATAATTGATGATGATGAAGAGCTGTTGAATGAAGATGATGATGACGACGATTTGGATGACTTGGAAAGTGGTGAAGATATGAACACACAACACCTTGTTTTGGCTCAATTTGACAAGGTAATGAATTCTCCTGTTTAGGTGTGAGTTGGTGTTGGTCTGTACTAAACTCTAATCAGTAATCACGGTTTTGGTGTTGTATGTAATAATTAGGTGACTCGCACAAAGAGCAGGTGGAAGTGCACTTTAAAAGACGGGATCATGCATATAAACGATAAGGACATTCTCTTCAACAAAGTAACATGTGCCCCCCAACATTTAAGCTTAGAGCTAATAATAGATACTAATACTTGCTGTCTACTTTTGCAGGCGATAGGCGAGTTCGAGTTCTGAGTTTTTGATCATGAAAATAGCAACAATACTTCTCGGGAAGTCCACGGTCCTTTTGGTATCTAATCTGTTTATTTCACGTTTTGATTCAGACCAATCTCTCTACTCTGGTTGGATTGTTGTATAAAATAACAGTTTTTTTCTTGTTGAAGAGTGTATCAAATGTGACTTTCATAAAATTAATAGCACCTAATGGGCTTTTTTTTGCTAGGTTCATCTCCAACACGTCAAAACAAGTGTTTTTCTCAGTGCTTGAACCAATCAAATTCAAACCAATATTTCTTTAACGGTACTGTTTTATAGATGTACAGACTGGACCTGAAACGTTATCAACGGACTAAGAAATGAACCCGTTGTACTGACGCAAACCAACATCAGAGGCTAACAGTTTTGGGTCTATGTCCAAAAACTAAAAAATGACCAAAAACCAAACAGAGTGGAGAAAGTAAAATGGAAAGAAAAGAAAAAGGAGGCAACGTTTTAGTTAATAGCTAAATGACCGTTTCAAAAATAACAGCATTTTTCTATTTTCATTCACATGTTTCATCCATAAGACCATAACCAATCCCTCCTTTTGCGCTATATTCATCCACAAAAATGAAAACCTCTCTTCCTTTTTATTCTCCTTTTTCTCTTCACATCACTTTCATTCCTATCTTCCTCTCTCTCTTTTACTCAATATTGATTCTGAAACGTGATGGAGAACAGTGTGAACATGTTTAACAAGAGAGACGAGTCCCCGAGATCACCACCCACTAGGCTACAGAGGCAAGCACCCATGGCTTTGAATCTTGACCGTGTTCCAGTGAATCCCCTTTTGCAGCAGTCTTGTGATGCGGTTGCAACCTCAGCTATTCCTCTGCTTTCACCTCTCTATGTGTCTCCAAACCAACACTCTTCTTCTTCTTCTCTCACTAGACAAGGGGAAGAAGATTTCATGTTTCCTGTTGGTTTTACTGAGAAGAACGGTTCTCAACCGTCAACGGACAACAAGGAAAGCTGGCAACATTCAGCTGAGGCTGACCATAGCAACCAAATGGCTCTCGTTAATATGTTTCAAACCAAGTTCACGCTTGTAAATCCTTCACAATGATTTCTTTTTTTAGTGTTTAGGATGTTTTATATGATGTAATAAGAGATAAACAAGTTCTAGCTTAATTTTGACAATGTTAATGTTCCAAAATTATAAAGAGTCAAGTTGATACGTCCATTATCTCTATCTTAAAAGAGAAAAGGTGCCTTGGATCACAACAGCGAACTATCCATTTTAAGTATTTGGATGAGATCCAGATCTATCAGAGATTGTAGTTGATATAAATTACAAAAGCCCAGAGTAATGAAAAACAATCCTGAATAAAAATTGCTAAAGTATCATATAAGATTTAAATCTAAAGCAATTCTCTTAAATAACCGACCCTTTTAAATTTTTGTAATAAAAATAATATTCAAAAATAAAATAATTAAAATAGTCTCCTTTTATTTTGAAAATTTTAAAATTTATTTTTAACTTTTAAAATTTGAAACTCCATCTCCAAAACCATACCCCTTAATTATAAACCACAAATCTAAATTAGTCAACTTTTTTTTTTTGCCATCTGATAATTATATTAAACATGGGTTACAACAAAAACCTAAACATAGGCCCAACTATTAACAAAACAACCCAAAACCACAAAAACCTAACTTTTAAAACACAAAACAAAAGCCCAATCAAATTTCCCAGGGCAACACGTATGCCACAGGTGTAAAGAAAAGGGAAAAAACGTGTCGAACTCTGAAGCAGTCGTTCCCAAGCCACCACCGACCAAAGCTTTACGCTATCTTCACCGGTCTAAACATCACCGAACCGAAACAGTACCACCGGGAAACACCAAACCCATCATCTTCAAGACATATTCCATCACCTCATGTGTTCCAAGCATCGGAGAGCTTCATCGACAATTCGAGATCTCATCCAACACTCTAAGCCACAAACACAAAGAGAGAAG
>JABAYD010034649.1:0-15562 GCA_014822095.1 Diplotaxis tenuifolia
AATTACGAAATGATTAACTAAATTTATATTCTTTTATTTTATTTATTGTAAGTTGTGAAAGGAACCTATTTATGTTAAAAGAATTCCAAGACTATGATCATGACAGAAACACAAGCATCTTCGATACTTATTAACGAACACTATTTTTATTATTATAAACTTAACTAGATCATAACCCGTCCGACTGGGCGAGTCTTTGTTTTTATGATATATATAAACATTTTAGAAATTACAATTTAATCGTTCCAGTTTTACTAATTAATAGTATATTGTTCAAATATAGTATGTCATCACTGTATTGTGTAACATGACCGTCCATAAAATATTGTGAACCGTAAATATTTTAATAATAATTTATAAAGTTTTATTTGGCTAAATTTGTTGCAAAGTTATATACGCTAAACAATTTAGTCAAATTTTTAAGTTAATTTTTAATTAAGAATTGTAAAGCTAATATATCACTGTTTGAAACTTATAATAATAGTCAATATAAATTATATAAATAAAATATATATTATTCTTGTTTTATTCTAAATGCATTTAAAACACAAGTACATATACTGTATGTATAAATAACTTTCAGAACTAATATCAACGATAGAAAATCTAAAAACAAATAATAATAGTACTTTGGGCTGCAGTAATCTTTAGTTTAATAAAATTAAGCCATTAGGTTTGAAGACTATCATTGTTTTCAATCATCATAATTTTAAATATTTTCTATTCATATTTCCAAACACTTAACTTTTTGTACTTTAGATTTAATAGCATAGATGCATGTAGTATAGCTCTTTATATTTGTTGGGGAAATTTCAATTATACCCATTTGATACCATGTTTCAAACTTACAATTAATGCATGGCTATTTTCATAAATATCCCAAATTTATGATAAAATAATATTAAACTAAAATTTCCAAATATTTATAAAACATTTATAAACCCAACTCTAAGCTCTTAATATTAACCCCTAAATAATAGTCAATAAATTTAAACCCAAATGTTTGTATATTTTTTGATTGAAGATATTTTTGAAAAATGGTAACTTGTTATATTTTTAGACAGTTGCTCCTTTGTTTTTATATTAGAGTAACATGCTTATTAATACCAAAGACTTTTTTGTCACCATTTCATATGTGTAATGCATCAGTTCAGTAATATAATTCCCCAAGGTTTTAATTAGTTCAATACTATGATGAATCGTTAATGAAATCAAATTAGATGTCTAACAGTCTAACACTCTGATTGATTGAACATTTAGGTCTTCGCATAAATATTTTATAGAGTAGATTAAAATAACAATTTTTGATCAAAAGAACACCGAAATAGTATAATGATCAAAAGAGGTAAACAACAATTATAATCTTACTCTATAGATATATAAATACTTAAATAAACATTAAATATATAATTTTATTTTTTCAAAATTTTTTATCCAATACCCAATTTTGTTTTTATTTTTTATATATTTCTAAATTTATTTTGAAATCAGATTTTTAATATTTATTTTTAGATTATCATTTTAAATTTAAAACTTTAAATTTTAAACCTCTCCTAGATTTAATTTAAATTTAGATCATTAATCATAGAAATATAAATATATTTTACCACTTTAGTAAAACATATTTTGATTATTTTAACCATTGTATGACATATTGTGATAGAAACTATTTGTGGATATGCCATAATATGTCTCGATTTTAAATTATATGTATGATAAATTAATTTTTAGAAGATTGCTCTATTTGACGGAATCTATCTGAAAAAGACTTCATAATTAATGTTTTGAACAATGTGGAAGCTTGTTGATTAAGTGGTTTAATTAAATATTTATTAATATTTATAAAATATAAAATACGCGGATTTAAAATGAAAAATAAAAATTTATTAACATTTATACACATTACTAAAAAAATATCTACAGTATATTTTACACGTAAATATCATTAAACTCATAAAACATATAAATTTTTGAATTTATTAGAGTCACTCTATTAAATTGTAATAAATTAACAAATTAGTATATAACTAAAACCTCTACCCAATCCTAAATACTCCCAAATTCCAATCATACCCCTAAGAAATAGAGAGTTTCTTCTATGAGCCGGAGATGGCCCAAGTTGACTTTTAGACCATTGAGAATGGGCCCAAACAAGCCTTTAATTAAAACAGTGCAAGGACGAAAACGTAACTTCCGTAACCAGATAGACACGTGGCAGTTAATTGTTGATAGACAATCGCGCAGCCGCTTCTTAGAGATTCTTCACTCTTGTGTGGTGGACTCGCGAGGTCGCAGTTTTAACTCTAAAACACCTTTTTGACTACAAATTCAAATCCCTCGCGCGACTTAGAAGCGCCGTACATCTTCTCTGTTTCCGCTTTCCTTCATTTATATCATCGTTAGTGTTCTTCTCCTCTTTCTCTAATTCAATATTAGGGTTTTAGCACCTCACTGTTGTAGCTAAACGGTACTTAGCTAGATCGGATTATAGATTTGAGCTTCTTTCGATGATTTGGATCTTTCATTGTTGTTGGAAGATTAAAACTCTGTGATTTGAATAGTAGGTATACACTATGGCGACGACTCAGCCGTCATTTGCTGTTTCTCCAGCGAGTAATCTGATTAGATTCAGATGTTTCGCGCCGCAATGCTTCGTCCGTGTCTCGAAACCGCCTTGTTCCCGGCGGAGGCTCGTCTCCACTACAAGTTTCCAGCGGAAGATTCGCGGCGGGGGCGGTTTGATTCGTTGCGAACTTCCAGATTTTCATCTATCGGCCACAGCGACTACTGGTTTGATATTTTTTATTTAATCTTGCTAAATTAGCTTTTAGAGGTTATAAAATGGTGAATGTGTTTGCTCGATTTGGTTTCAGCCGCAGGTGTATCGACGGAGAACACAGTGGACCAAGTTCAGATTCCGAAAGGTGAAATGTGGAGTGTTCATAAGTTTGGTGGGACGTGTGTTGGAAACTCTCAGAGGATCAGGAACGTTGCTGAGGTTATAATCAATGATAACTCGGAGAGGAAGCTGGTGGTTGTCTCGGCCATGTCGAAAGTGACAGATATGATGTATGACTTACTTCGCAAGGCGCAGTCACGTGATGACTCTTATTTATCTGCGTTGGAAGGTGTTCTTGAAAAGCACCGGTTAACAGCACGTGACCTTCTCGATGGGGATGATCTCGCTAGCTTCTTGTCGCATTTGCATGATGATATTAGTAATCTTAAAGCAATGCTTCGTGCGATATACATAGGTACATCGTTTTGTTTTTGTTTTTCTCGATTTCCTTGTTTATGTTCTCCTTTGAGTCTGATATGAAAGGAAGAACTAACATCTTTCATTTTGCAGCGGGCCATGCATCAGAGTCGTTTTCAGACTTTGTTGCAGGACATGGTGAGCTTTGGTCTGCTCAGATGCTATCATATGTTGTCAGAAAGGTTTGAATGATTCGTATTGTATAGTAAATAACTGAGGTTGTATTCTTTATAACATCTTTGTTCGTTTGAATGTAGACTGGGCTTGAGTGCAAGTGGATGGATACTAGAGACGTGCTTATTGTTAATCCTACGAGCTCTAATCAGGTGGATCCTGATTTTGGTGAATCCGAGAAGAGGCTCGATAAGTGGTTTTCCTTAAATCCGTCAAAAATAATTATTGCGACTGGGTTCATTGCTAGCACTCCACAAAACATTCCAACAACTTTGAAAAGAGATGGGAGTGATTTCTCGGCGGCTATAATTGGTGCTCTTTTGAGGGCTCGTCAAGTCACAATTTGGACTGATGTTGATGGTGTATACAGTGCAGATCCTCGTAAAGGTTTGTCCTAATCTTTTTGCATCTGATCCATTTTTTATTCGCATGATGTGAGTATGATATTGAGAAGACTTTTTGTTCTGCAGTTAATGAGGCAGTGATTCTGAAGACACTTTCTTATCAAGAGGCCTGGGAAATGGTAAACCTAGCGTTCTTGTTATCCTAGATTATGGTGCTTCATCATGCTACTACAAACTTCTGATCAGAACTTTTTTTTTTCATGCAGTCCTATTTTGGAGCAAATGTTTTACATCCTCGCACCATCATTCCTGTGATGCGGTACAATATTCCGATTGTGATTAGAAATATATTCAATCTCTCTGCTCCGGGAACAATCATCTGCCAACCTCCTGAAGATGATTATGATCTTAAACTTACAACTCCTGTCAAAGGTTTTGCAACCATTGACAATCTGGCGCTCATAAATGTTGAAGGGTAAGCTACCTTTGTCGAGGATTTTGATATTTTCTTTATCTTAGCTCTACGTGACAAGCTGGATTCATTGCTCTCTTATTGACTGCCCACTTTCGAATTCATTTCAACAGTACTGGAATGGCTGGTGTACCTGGTACTGCAAGTGATATTTTTGGCGCCGTAAAAGATGTTGGAGCTAATGTGATTATGATATCACAGGTGCCCATATTTCTAACTCTACCGTAGTGTTATACCAAATTTTCTTCATTATAGAGGCAGATGGTTATACCATTGAGATAATCCTTTGTTTAGGCTAGCAGTGAGCATTCTGTGTGCTTTGCTGTGCCTGAGAAGGAAGTAAACGCTGTTTCCGAGGCACTGCGATCGAGGTTTAGTGAAGCTTTACAGGCTGGACGTCTTTCCCAGGTCTATCTCTCTGATCTCTGTTTTTATTTACCCTGCAGATAACACAAGTCTTCATTGCGTAATCTAATCAAGCCTATAGATTTGATAATTTTGTCTTGGGAAGTTTCACTATTTTGAAAAACAGCATTTTCTTTCTCACAGATTGAAGTGATACCAAACTGTAGCATCTTAGCTGCAGTTGGCCAGAAAATGGCTAGCACACCTGGAGTTAGCTGTACACTTTTCAGTGCTCTAGCGAAGGTGATTATATTGCACAATACTGTAACCAGATAGTTGCTAGTGCATCTTTTATACTATGTTCTTCTTGCTAAATCGCTCCCTTATGGTTACTTGTCTCTCTATCTCACTTGCAGGCTAATATTAATGTCCGTGCTATATCTCAAGGTTGTTCCGAGTACAACGTTACTGTAGTTATTAAACGTGAAGACAGCGTAAAGGCATTGAGAGCTGTGCATTCGAGGTTTTTCTTGTCAAGAACGACATTAGCAGTGGGAATCATAGGACCAGGCTTGATTGGTGCGACATTACTTGATCAGCTGAGGGACCAGGTAAAATTTCGTAATGTTTTCTGTGTTTTTATTTTCTCCTTAAGATGTTATATTATTACCTTAGTTCTGGGATTATTCCCCCTTTAAGAAGCTGATTAAGCATTAAATTATGTTTACCAGGCTGGTGTCCTCAAAGAAGAATTTAACATTGATCTACGAGTTTTGGGAATCACTAGTTCAAAAACTATGCTATTAAGTGAGATGTAAGTATGACTTCTTCTGTACTGTTCTTTGATTCTGACGCAATATAGGATTTTATCTGAAAGAAATATTGATTCATCTTTGATGGTATTACTGCATATTATACACTTCTCTAGAGAGAAAACTATCCTGAACCCTAGATAAGAATCCATATGCAGCATAGATGATTTACCTAGTTTCCTGTTTCGCATATCTGGCCATTACTATCCTCTGATTGTTATGATACCATCAATGAAATGCTTTTCACCTTTCTTCTCACTGTTACTCTAACAATGAGTAGAAAATCAGTGCTTGTTAAACTGAAATTCTTTGACCAGGTGATAACTCGGTTTCAAGCTGCGGGTGGGTTTTCTCTGTTTTACCATTTCATGACTGGTATCCATGTTGTCTGTTGCAGTGGTATTGATTTGTCACGATGGAGAGAACTTCTAAACGAGAAGGGCACAGCGGCCAATCTGGACAAATTCACTCAACAAGTGCATGGAAATCACTTTATCCCCAATACTGTACTGGTTGATTGTACAGCAGACTCTGCTATTGCGAGCAATTACTATGATTGGTTACGTAAGGGAATCCACGTCATTACCCCAAATAAAAAAGCTAACTCAGGTCCCCTTGATCAGGTGCTATATTCTTCTCATCAAGTATATATCGTTTGAATCTCTGTTAGAGTGTGTTGGTTCTCAACTTCATGGATCTTTATTTGTTCTGTACTCAGTACTTGAAGCTGAGAGACCTTCAAAGGAAATCCTACACTCATTACTTCTACGAAGCTACTGTTGGAGCTGGTCTTCCAATTATCAGCACTTTACGTGGTCTCCTCGAGACAGGAGACAAGATACTACGCATAGAAGGCATTTGCAGGTAACGGTTCTGCCACATTATGACTCTGAGTTTCCATCTGGTACTGAATCTGATGACCTGTCTTTGTTTCTTTCTTGCTCCAGTGGAACTTTGAGTTACCTATTCAACAACTTTGTTGGAGATCGAAGATTCAGCGAGGTTGTGGCTGAAGCAAAGAAGGCAGGTTTCACTGAGCCTGATCCAAGAGATGATTTATCCGGAACTGATGTTGCAAGAAAGGTAAACAGAGTATCAAACAACTGTTGCAACAAAGTTCTGGAACTGATGATAGTCACTCTCATGGAACCGATCCTCTTTCTTTTGTGCAGGTGATTATTCTCGCTCGAGAATCTGGACTTAAACTGGACCTCACCGATCTTCCCGTTAGAAGTCTCGTCCCAGAACCTCTACAAGTAAACCATCATCATAATATATATATCTCATTAACTTCAAACTCAGCTGAGAGATCATTATCACCATCTAATCCCATGTGTTTGTCAATCTATTTACAGGGATGCGCTTCTGCTGAAGAATTCATGGAGAAGCTCCCACAGTACGATGGAGACTTGGCCAAAGAAAGGCTAGAAGCTGAGAACTCCGGGGAAGTAAGATCATTCCCCATGATTTTCCAATGGTCTTTAAACCGGCTAATATTATTTCCTTGATCAATATATCAACCATATAAATATGTAAACTCTTGATTCAGGTCTTGAGATACGTTGGAGTGGTGGACGCAGTAAACCAAAAGGGAACAGTGGAGCTACGAAGATACAAGAAAGAACATCCATTTGCACAGATGGCAGGTTCAGACAATATAATAGCATTCACAACGACAAGATACAAGGATCATCCCCTTATTGTCCGAGGACCTGGTGCTGGTGCCCAAGTCACGGCCGGTGGTATATTCAGCGACATGTTAAGGCTCGCATCTTACCTCGGTGCACCGTCCTAACAAAATGATCAGTTTTGCTCGTCTCCGTATTAAAAGTATCGGCTACGATTCTACGAATCAACAACATTTTGCTTGGTCATTTCTAGACTTATTCGTAGCTGATCGTTGTTTGTGGTAAACATGTACAATAGCAACTAGTTTGGTCGGATTTGATGCCTTCTTATGTTCTTTTTCGATACAATAATAAGCGATTTGCTAATAAAACGAGCATTGGTAATGTTTCTCGCACATTTGAATTTACTACATTTTTGGATATTGAGAATATACAAAACCATTCGTGCGTCACCGAAGCTTTGCTGCACCGTCTAATTTCTCTGAATTGTCTTGATGTTCATTCGTTTCTTTTTAATTGTTCATATCTTATTCGCAAGATGTGAGTAAACATATATCAACCATTATTGGAATTTAATTTAATTTGTGTAAATTTGTTACTACTTATTAAAAGAGCATTGTTGCATTATTAGTTTATGCTTCTTGCTTTTATTATCATAATATCTTATTGTTCCCTTTTCCTTTGACAACGTAAAAGCAAACAGCAGCGTTTATTTGTTTGTATAGTGTATAGTCATTGAGAAAAATATCCCCATTTGCCGTAATCAGAACAGTGGAAACCTTAATGCTTCTGTATAGTTCTGGTCGTTGCCGCAGCATCCCATGCACCTGACGCTGTAAAATCCCCACGACATTGCAAGTACTATTACTTTATGGTTCATTTACAAAATATGAATATCTAGAAAATGTGGGAAAGATACGAACCTGCACGAGATAGATCAGAATTATCATCAGCACCAACATGCCACGAGAAGTAACCAAGTAAGCCTCTCTGCTTAGCGTATCTCACTTTCGTCACGATACTCTGATTGTCATCGTATCCAATCCAAGTTGTCCCTGCGTAACAATAGTCTCCGACCACCGAGGAGTTATACACCGTTGTTGCTCTGTTGTCCACTATAAACTTTCTTATCTGACCGTATCTCATAGATGGTGGTGTGGCCGCTCCAGTTGTAGGCGCATAATAGCTGTGACTGTTTGCGTCTGAGAGACTCCACGCGTGGCCGTAGTATGGGAATCCCAAGACTGCTTTATTCGCTGGAAGGCCCGCTTGAATCCATGATCTTACTCCAGCGTCGCCGCTTGGACCTATAATTTATAGATTGCCTTAATATATATAATTAACCAGTTTAGTACTCAAACAAAACCGGGATTTATTCATATTTCCGGTTAATTTTTTAAAGAGAAAAAAACTAGAATAATACTAAAAAAAGTTTTTTCACCAATATTATATTTAAGAATAAAAATAATAAAATTTTTTGTTTAGAGTTGAGGAATGAGGGTTCGGGGAAAAAAATTCCAATTTGAAAAAATTAAAAAAAAAACTTAAAATTTTCAAAATTAAAAATATTATTTTGGTCATTTTAGTTTTCGAGTTTTATTTTTGTGACAGAAACTTAGAAAATTGCTATTTTGAAGATTTAGACATTTTTTAAACTAGAATCTCTCCTAGGATATATTTAGTATTTAATTTGTGAATACTTTAAAGTTCAAAAAAAATCATATAAAAATCTCTCAACTATAAACTATACTTCATATAATAGAATTTGGCATGATTTTCTTAAAATTTGAAATACTCACAAATTAAATATAATTGTGGTTCTACGTTTAGATATTCAATTTGAGTTGAAAAAAAGATATTCAATTTGAGAAACTCTCTAAACCTTGCCTTCTTTTCTTTACTGTCTTATATAAACCAAACCAAATTCTCGAACCGAAATTAGACCAATACTTTTTTTTTTAAAATAAATCGGTAATATGTTTTTGCACTCAATGAACCAACTTTAATGCAAGTGAACCAAACATAACCGAAAAAACCAAATTCATTTTCTGAAACAATTATTTTTAAAAATTTCTTTATTTACAAATTTACCAAAGAGTTATTAATGTATGTCTCAATTTTTTGGTTAGTTAGGTTATTAAAGTACCTGCGTTTGAACTTGAAGGGTCATACAAAGCTGCAGGTGGACCGGTTACTTTCGACCCCGACCCATAAAAATCATAAGCCATAAGATTAACCCAATCCAGACTGTCGGCAACGGCTTGAACCGGGTACAGTGCCGAATAGTAGTTGTTGGAGTAGAAAACCGCAGCCGCCAAAAGCAAACGCTGTCCACCACTGCTACTAGCTTCTGCTGTAACCGCTGATCGCCATTCTCGAAGCAGCGTTCCGAAATTGTTCATCTCCGTGGCACTTTCCGGATACTCCCAGTCTAGGTCAAGACCGTGGAAACCATTCGATCTCGCAAGCCTTATCGAAGAATCGATGAAAGATTTTCGAGAAGTGGGGTTACTTGCCATGGAAGCAAACGCGTTTTTACTAGCATTTCCACCACCGATAGACAAAAGGGTTTTCACGTTAGGGTTTCGCCGTTGGACGGTTTGAGTGAAAGTGGAGAACTTCTGTTGGTTCTCGGAGGCAACGGTGACTTGATTGGTTTGAGGGTTGAGATCAGCGAAGGCGCAGAAGAGGTGAGTGAAAAGAGATGAGTCAATGTCGGTGACGGGATACTCACTCCCTGGGAACCAGTAGGAAGCTTTCACGACGGATTGGGCGGAGGATGAGCTGAGGAGGAGGGAGAAGAAGAAAGTGATGGAGACAAGAGGGGAGATTGGTTTTGTGGAAGACATTGTTGAGTTTCTGTGGGAAACAAGAGTATGGAGGTTTGCTGTCTATTTATTGACTAGAAAAATTTTATGGAGATAATCTCACGCAAGCGAAAAGTCTTGGGACATGATTTGCATTTCATTTTTTCCACACACAAGTGACATACGAATGCGAAAGCTTGGACTAATAGAATAATCAACTAATAGAATAATCAACTTTATTCATGTTCAAAGTTGAATAGTCCACTTACGTATTCTATAGAATAGTCAAAGGCTTACGGTAGATTTTGTTTAAAATTATTTTGATTGTATGTTAAATCATTTCTTGTGAACCAAGAAATAGGTAAGTACTATAAATGGTAGTGTGACTCATCCATTAAGGTGTATGGTGCTGCCAAGCTCGATTTCGATGCTTGGACTACCTGCTGATGCTTTCATCCCATGGCTACCTAGTATGGACTATCTGGATAGCTCGAAACAACCTCTTGTTCAACAAGAAAACTGCATCAAGAACCGATCAAACATGCACTGCGTTGTAATACCGTGATGGACAGACCACTCGAAAACTGCTACAACTTACTATCAGACGCGGCTTGGAGTGCAGACTCCGGAATTGCAGGTCTCGGCTGGAGTATTCGAAAAAATTCAGAACGATCCTCTTTTGGTGCCCACTATCATTACGTACGTGACATCCCCATTGATAGCGGAAGCCCTTGCCATTCGAGAAGCAGTTTTCAAGTGCAAAGAGTTGGGGATCCAACGACTTAGATGTGAGACAGACTCTGTTCAGTTTGTCAAAGCTATTACAACAAGGACAATGCCCCCTGAAATCTATGGAATTGTGTCTGGTATTATTGCTGTAGTGCCGGATTGTGAGGTGATTCAATTCAGATGGATCCCTAGAGAGAAAAACAAAGATGCATATGCTCTAGCTAAGCAAGCTTTGTTGTTAGAAACTAATGTAATGAACTCCATCCTTAGGGGCTTGACCTTGTGCGCGAGCTAGTGGTTTTCCAGTCAACCTTGCCTATTTATTCATTTGGAATTCATTTCAACTTTCTGTATTATGGAAAAAAAAACAAACAATGCTTAACATTGACAAATATGTCCATTTAGAGCGTCCGATTAGAACTCGAGTTTTATAAAATCAGTCTTGCGAACCCACGTATGCATCAATGCATGGCTCATCTTATATGAGAACATGGAAAAGTATGATATCAGACGTATTGGATAATGGATTTCATTTAAAGTGTGTAGATTTGCTAGTAAATAAAAGAAGCATTAATCACTTATGCTTCTTTCTTTTATTATCGAAATATTTTATTTTCCCCTTTTCCTTTGACAACATATACGCAAATAGTAAGGCTTATTGTTCGTATTAGTGTATAGTACATTGATAAAAATATCCCCACTTGCTGTAGTCGGAACAGTGGAGAAACCTTAATACTTCTGTATAGTTCTGGTGGTTGCCGCAGCATCCCATGCACGTGACGCTGTAATATCCCCACAAAAATCGTTATTATTTGCTCATCGAGTCATTTTAAAATATTAATATTTAGACATTGGGATAAAACTCGAACCTGCACGGGATAGACCAGAATTATCGTCAGCACCAACATGCCACGAGAAGTAACCAAGCAAACCTCTCTGCTTAGCGTATCTCACTTTCGTCACGATACTCTGATTATCATCGTACCCAATCCAAGTCGTCCCTGCGTAACAGTAATCTCCAACCACCGAGGAGTTATAAACCGTTGTTGCTCTGTTATCAGCTATAAACTTCCTTATCTGACCGTATCCGATAGAACCGTCCGCTGATATCGCCGCTCCGGTTGTAGGCGCGTAGTAGCTGTGACTGTTTGCGTTTGAGAGACGCCACGCGTAGCCGTAGTATGGGAATCCCAAGACTGCTTTCTTCGCCGGAAGGCCAGCTTGAGTCCAGGATCTTACTCCAGCGTCGCCGCTTGGACCTATAATTAACCGGTTTAGTACTCAAACAAAACCGGGATTTATTCATATTTTCGGTTCGAAACCCATAGAGATTTTTTTTTTCTAACTAGAATCTCTCCCAGTATATATTTAGTATTTAATTTGTGAATATTTTAACGTTCAAGAAAATCATATAAAAATCTCTCAAACTATAGTTTCATTTAATAGTATTTGACATGAATTTCTTAGATTTGAAATAATCACAAATTTAATATAAATTGAGAAAATCTCCCTAATCGGCTTGTTTTCTTGACATAAGTTTCTTAAATTTTGAAATACTCACAAATTAAATATAAATATAAATTTTATTTCTTCTTTTAGATATTCAATTTAAGAAACTCTCTAACCCTTGGCTTGTTTTCTTTAAACTCTTATATAAATTTGTTGTCCAAAAAAAACTCTTATATAAACCAAACCAAAATTTCCAACCGAAATTAGACCAATAGTTTTAGAAAATGAATCGGTAATATGTTTTCACACTCAATAAATTAACTTTCGTGCAAGTGAACCAAACATAAACAAAAAAATTAAAATTCATCTTCTGAACCAATTTTTTCTTTATATTTCTTTATTTACAAGTTTTCCAGAGAGTTACTAATGTGTATGTCCCAATTTATTTGGTTAGTTAGGTTATTGAAGTGCAAGTGAACCAAACATAACCAAAAAAAATCAAAATTCATCTTTTGAACCATTTGTTAAGAGAAAAAGACAAAAATAACACTAAAATGTTTTTTAAATTATTCATTTTTACTCTTTTTGTTTAGAGTTGAAGAGTGGGGGTTAGGGAAAAGAGTTTCCAATTTGAAAAAATTAAATTAAAAGGTTATTTTTGTGACATAAACTTAGAAAAGTGATATTGCGAAGATTTGATATCTCTTTATTTACAAGTTTTCCAAAGAGTTTACTAATGTGTATGTCCCAATTTATTTGGTTAGTTAGGTTATTGAAGTGCAAGTGAACCAAACATAACCAAAAATATCAAAATTCATCTTCTGAACCATTTTTTTTATATTTCTTTATTTACAAGTTTTCCAAAGAGTTTACTAATGTGTATGTCCCAATTTATTTGGTTAGTTAGGTTATTGAAGTACCTGCGTTTGAAGGGTCATACAAAGCTGCAGGTGGACCGGTTACTTTAGACCAACCCGGTCCATAAAAATCATAGGCCATAAGATTAACCCAATCCAGACTGGCGGCAACGGCCTGCACCGGGTACAGAACCGAATAGTAGTTGTTGGAGTAGAAAACCGCAGCCGCCAAAAGCAACCGCTGTCTACCACTGCTACTAGCTTCTGCTGCAACCGCTGATCGCCATTCTCTAAGCAGCGTCCCGAAGTTATTCATCTCCGTGGCGCTGCTCGGATACTCCCAGTCTAGATCAAGACCGTGGAAACCATTCGATCTCGCGAGTCTTATGGAAGAATCAATGAAAGATTTTCGAGAAGTAGGGTTACTTGCCATGGACGCAAACGCGGTTTTATCAGCGGCTCCACCGCCGATGGACAAAAGGGTTTTCACGTTAGGGTTTCGCCGTTGGACGGTTTGAGTGAAAGTGGAGAACTTCTGTTGGCTCGCGGAGGCGATGGTGACTTGATTGGTTTGACCATTGAGGTCAGCGAAGGCGCAGAAGAGGTGAGTGAAGAGAGATGAGTCAATGTCGGTGACAGGATACTCACTCCCTGGGAACCAGTAGGAAGCTTTTACGACGGATTGTGCGGAGGATGAAGTGAGGAGGAGGGAGAAGAAGAAAGTGATGGAGACAAGAAGAGAGATTGGTTTTGTGGAAGACATTGTTGAGTTTCTGTGTGGGAAACAAGAGTATGGAGTTTGCTGTCTATTTATTGACAAAAAAATTATGGAGATAATCTCACGAAAGAGGAAAGTCTTGGGACATGATTTGCATTTCATTTTTTCCACACACAAGTGTCATATGAAAGCGAAAGCTTGGACTAAAAGACAGATCATCAACTCTATTTGTGTTCAAAGTTGAATAGTCCACTCGTATTCTGTAGAATAGTCAAAGGCTTACGGTAGATTTTGTTTAAAATTAATTTAATTGTGATTATATGAGTTCGTGTGACGCAAGAAATCGGTAAGTACTATAAATGGTAGTGTGACTCATCCATTAAGGCGTATGGTGTTGGCAAGCTCGATTTCGATGGGTAACGATGCTAAATAACTGTTTCAAATTCATAATACGATATAATAATAATTAAAATCGTGTCATTTCTGACATGATCAATGCTAAACATACAAGTTATTACAATCGATTTTTAAAAATGATGCCACAAAAAAATTATAGAATTGTTTAAGGCAAATGACGTTAGTCAAACGTAAGTGTCAGTAAAACTGATGATCGGATTATTTACAAAAGTGACGCTAAAAACATTTAGCTCCGCTGAATTTGGCATCGCTTTTATTAACGATACAATAACTCTGGAGTCATTTTAAAAGCGACACTAGATAAAATAAGAAAACGATGTTAAACCCATCAGTTTTTGTAGTGGGTTCCTAGAGTAGAACCTTCTTCATCATCGAGACGTGTTGGATTAAAGATGGTTGTAAGAACTGCTAGACACGCACACACAACAAGAAAGAAACAAAGGATTTTTGAAACCAATCTTGATAATATGTTTCTGTAGACAATCTTGTGATTTAAATCTGCTGAATGATCATTGTAAAGATTTTTCCGGAGAAGCTAGCTTGAGAGTGAGTGAATTATTGGGCCATACCAGATAGCTATCCCCACATAGACATAGCTAATCAATATAAGTTCTAACAATATGTTACACCTGATAATATCATATGGATCTCTTAATAAGTTTAAAACTGTAAACTGGTTAATTCTAATCTGAACTGAATTGAAGTAGATAAATAGACAGAGAATTAAAGAGCGACGTGTAGAATCATACCATACGATGCTTTGTAGAGAAAAAAAGATAAATTTCACTCTTAATTTAATTTAATTATCTTTAACTTCATGAACACATTAAATTCATAATATTTTTATAAATTCTTTTTTTTTGACCGACAAGAACGTGTTTCTACTTTTTTTTCTTTCTGGCAAAAACGCATTTGCGCACAAGAGACAAAGTCATGAACAAAATTTGCGTTCTTTTCAACACATTAGTGTACTATGAATGCTGAAGCTAGGACCAAGATACACATAATCAATTTCATTTGTATCAAAGTTGAATTTTCTACACACGTATCCTCTAAACCCAAATACTATGAACAAAACAAAGACTATCTATCCTAATGCTTACGAATGATTTTGTTTAAATTCAATATAACTGTATATTATTCAATATAACTGTATATTATATGCTTTCTTATCTGACAAGAAATCAATGAATGCTATAAATGGCAGTATGACTCATCGGTTAGGGCGTCTGGTGCTGACAAATTTGAACCTTCTCCATTGGTGAGACGTGTTTGAGTAATAAATATCGTCGTGAAAAGTTTCTCTCTCGAAGAACTGCAAAACACACACACATAAGAAACAAACAAATCTTTATAATATCCGTCTCTGCAAGCAATCGTATGATCTCTATCTTGATTGGTTCTACGAAAAACTTGATCTTAAAACGGATAAATACGAATTTTTGTCCCACTTGCTTATACAATCAACATAGTGGCGCACTGTAGACTTAGACAGATACACGTCAATGGGGCCTGAACTTCCTTGTTACCACACTGGATTGAAAGTAAAAATCC